>DWLR01001801.1:0-17080 GCA_018246295.1 Papilio alexanor hazarajatica
ATAATCTTTATATTGTATTTCCTACTTTTTTTTTGTATACTGTGTACAAAGTTTTAAAATAAAATAAAATAAATAAAATAAATTATTAAAAGACTAATGTGAATCTTAATCCATTCTTAAATGGGATGGGGTAGGATTTTTACGAGATGAGTTGAGATTATTTTATTTTATTTGTTGAATTCAGATATAACATCCACGTTTATATAATACATTCTTACATAATTTATTACTTCATTTTGGCAGTATGCTCTAAATAAGGTTAATTTTACATCTCTAGAGCATACTGCACACCTCCTGATCAGTTTGTTACTCCTGACTGCCAGCGCCCTACGTTCTCTTTCTATATAATTGCCATCTATTTGGGCCGCTGAGTCAGTGAATTTCAATACTTGTATTTAGTAACGGATTTAATGCATAAGAAAAGATGGATGAACTAAGACGACGGATAAGAGGTTAATTTGCAAAGGAAAAATCAGTTGTGCCCACCCCACATAAACTTTGAAACGAGCACAGAGATGGTGATGATGACTTTATAATTGATTTGACTCTAAATAGATTTAGAAATAACAAGGGGAAAAATGTGGTTTGAAAGAAAAATTAATTTAAAAGTGAGAACAGCTTGCGCCTTTGAGGCGAATAAAGAGTCGCTTACAGTAGTTATTGCGAAACAGTGTTAATAGGAGAAGGACGACGGACGCTTGTTGTGACCCAAGACGATCAATGATCTATGGTCTTGTGTTACAAATTTAACGATCCCGTCCGATTCCTGCAATATAACTACCGAATTTTTAAAAGTTAAAAACTAAACTATTGTATTTTTTAACAATACATTTGTTTTATTGATATTCCTCGTGTAAAAATAACAGTATCGCTCAGGGCTGAGGGTGAGAACAAGCATTCAAACAGCTAATTCTGAGTCTTATTTGTCTCTCTCAGGACAAGACTACTTACGCTTAACTAAAACATTGTTATTCTAAGCCAGGTTGGGGTATATCACCTCTGCATTTTAGCTTGTACATTAATCGTACATCATTGAAAGGCAATATCAGCTGAAGGTCGAACAAAAATCGCAGCAACATTTGCGAGGCCCGCGTGCGGCCTCAGGTGCGACAGATGCGCGGCAAATCGCCGCCGCTCGCGACCCCGCGCCTCTTCCCCGCATAAATTACCGTCGCCGGCCGTCGCTTAATGCGTTCATTATCGCCATTTTTTGTCCGCTATCGTAATTACTTCACGCTTTTTTATTCGCCCCCTCCCGCCCGCCACCTTATCTCCGCGCCGGTGCCCCGCCACTGTTACAATTTTTCACAAAAACTTCCGAACGACACGAACATCCAATGCTCGCAAACGCGTTCTAGTAGCCATGCAATTCGATTAAGTCAAATCATGGTTTTCTTCTCACAATTATTTTTATATTAATAATAAAAAAACTCTTATTAAATTAAGTGCCATTTTCTTTTCACGCAAGCAATCGAATTAATCTAAGCACTTCAAGACGTAATATTTAGAGATTATCACTATTTTATAACACTAACCCAAGAGAGGGTTAAAAACTTCGATATCGTACTGATTAGTCAATTTTTGTCGTCGAACGCAGGAATGTCGTTGAATTTAGTTAGTATGAGCGGAGAGCGCAGAGCGCAGAGCGCTGCGGCCTGCGGCGCGCGCTTCCTTTATTTAATCTTTTAATAACTCGACGGCGGGTTCGGTTCCCGGCCGCACGAAACCTTCCAGTGAAATCATTTTAACAAATTAAATTACTAATGCATCCGAATAAGTGCAAATGGCAAGGCTGTGTTCTTACGCAAATGTACAGCGTTGTTGTGCCCCGGGTTACTGTAGTACCGGATGTATTGCTATTAATAATAATTTTATAGGAAGGTGAAATCGCCCTTCTGAGTCAGCCCCATGCTTTTGATTTGATTGGCTATAGCTTCAATGGTTTTCTTTTATGCCACTTATAATGTGGCCAGTGCAAAGGATGTCGGTACAATACACAGCGGCGCGGGCTCCGGCGAAGGCGCGGGCGCGGGCAGCGCGGGCAGCGCGGGGGGCAGCAGCAGCGGCAGCGCGTCCGAGGTGGAGGTGGGCGAGGAGGCGCGCGCCGCCTGGCTGCCGGACAGCGCCGCGCCGCGCTGCCAGCACTGCCGCAACCACTTCTGGCTGGCGCGCCGCCGGCATCACTGCAGGTGTGTAGTGTGTACTCACCCCCACTACTTGAAATACGCTATGTAAAATTCTAATCAAAACTTTATTACAGGGATCACCAATTACTTGTAGTTCTCTTTTCTGAATTATATGACGGTTGCTGGCCGTTTCTTCTTTCAATAAACTTTCAACTTTGAGTGCAGTAAATTTTTTGTTCATTGCAGGCGTTGCGGTGGCATATTTTGTGGATCGTGCTCGGAGATGAGTCCGTGGGGCGAGTGCGGCGCCGTGCGCGTCTGCCGGCGGTGCCGCGCGCTGCGGTGACCCGCTCCGCCCCACGCCGCGCCTCTCTCTCCGCCCCGCGCCACGCCCACTGCAGCCCCGGCCCTCGTCCTGTCCCGCGCCGCGCCCGCCACGCTGCGCTGCTGAAGGTTCCTCGAGCACCGCAAACTCACCAGTTCATTCATTCAATGAGATCGATATTGTTCAAACGAATGAATTGCTATCGCTCATACAATTAGTTAACTGCGGAAACTTTATTGACTACAATAATCGATCTTGACTGACTTGTCATTCGTTATTGGAAATACATTTCTAGAGTTCCTTGTCCGCTTTAACCAGAGTGTTTTTTTTTGTATAGAAATGTTATTGATCGTCCACTAACTTGGTACGCAGATGGTATCTGCAATAAATTACCGTTTGTTATTCAACTCTAGATATGGCACTTTTGTTTTTCAAACTCAAAAACAAAAAAAAAACAGTAATTGATGTAGTTCTATTATACATAACGGAAATATAATGGCTAATGACATTACTATTTCAAATCAATCATGACATTTATCATTGCCGTAGGGAACCTTTCCGCGGCGACCGAATGGTTCTCATTAAAGACTTGACAAAGTAAATTAAATACGTTACAGCTTCCGCGATATGTAGAATACATCCATTTATAATACGACTAATTTCTATATGTACATATTAACATACGACGTAGAAGTAACCGCTGCATCCGGAACGTTGGAGCGCAATGTTAACTAGTCAGACCACAAACGATGACATTGTAAAGTTGACTTGACGAGGCGACAAGCCGACGATGATTCTTCCGACTTGTGACATTTTGTGTGAGCATTTGAAATCGTTTTGTTTGTGCTAAAACGGAAACTATGATGGTATTGAAAGTAAAGAAAAGAGCCTTTAGGTGGGCGTTAAAGGTTTTAGTTCAATGGACGCAGGACGAAAATCCTGCGGTCGTGTTTAGAAAATGGAATATTATAGCGAATGTTGTCACAGTAAGGCTGATATTGAATTGTGAAAAAGGTCATTTTTTTTTTGATTTCGGAGTTGTTTTAAGAAAAAGTAAAAAAATTGAAGACTTCGGATAACATCCCTTGCCAAACTGAGTGCATGCCGCTATAGACTGAATATGGTTTTAGATGAACGCAAGTGGCGTGTGCTGTTTGGTTTGGTTTAAGGTTAACTACGGATGACCGACCCGGCGAGTGCTATGACAGTCCCAACACTTTATATGAGATTTTATGTACATAAATGGATCATAAAACTGGTGCTTTTTAAAATAGCATTTTGTAATACATTGTATGTAATTAGCAAAAATAAATAAAACAACAAACATAGTCAACTATATATCTGCTTTCTATATGGAGGCAAATCTTGAAGTTTTAACAATGTCAGTTTTGCTTAGTCTCGTGTTTTTTTTTTTGTATTAACCGACCTTTTATTAAGCAATGTCATTTCAAGGTCAAAAGCATACGTCATAAGTATTGAAATATTAACAGAACACTAATCTCTTGTTACACATAAAATCTCATGCTAAAGCGAATTGGACATTTAGAAGACGTGACGACTTCATTTTTGTATAAATCCTGTTTTTTTTTTCTTTAATTTTGTATCATAGTGTTATATTTGTTTTTATTTTTATTATATTATTATTATTTTGTACAGTAACGTTTTGTTTCACACTTGGTCAGTGTTGAATGTTCAGTCGAAGCGACGCCGCCTCTGAGGATTCGGGATTTTGTATAATTGATACTTACGGTGGATTCGCGCTGCCGAAACATTTACATATAAACAAATTATCTCTTTCTTTGAAAAAACTGACATCACAACATGTTTTATGTGAATGTTTCGCCAGCTTGCATTGTAAAGATATGTTACTTTCAGAGTTTCTATTGGATTGTATAATTTATTAAGGGACGCGCCTTCGGTTTGGTTCGGCCGCGGTCCCAGCAGTCTAACTCCAAGTTCGGTATTTTATTATTTGTGATATTGATGATAATTTTGTGTAATTATTAAGAGTTTAAGAACATGTTGTTAGACGTAAAATTTTACTGGTGATTATTTTGTAATGACCGCCCCACCCCCGCGCCCCTCTGCCCCGCCGTTGACGGTAAGCCTGCGTATGTTAGAAACGATATTTGTACAACCGATATATATATGTAGCGATATATTTACACTATACACCGATATATAATTGATAAATCAGTGACATATATTACATAGTATTGTATATTGACTTGTTTGTAATTACTAAGCAAATGTATTTAAGTTTGTCCGCGACTCGCACACCAACGAATATATACTGATGTGTAATGACATTTATTTTTATAGGCAATTTCATTATCTATTGAGAGGATAGTTTTCTTCAAATTCTGTCCTGTCAATGATTATCTCCATGCGCTCTCCTCACCTATGTAGGGTCGACATTGTATGTCTTCCATAGACTCTACTGTAGTCCATACCCATACATGGTCCATACAAAGTGCATACAAAGTGCATACAAACTTTGTCCTGACAGTATAGAAGTGAAATAAAATCATGTTTAGTAATAATACACTGACATTGAAATATCAACATCTATTTATCTGCTTCAACTAAAACATGTGTACTTCGAATTTAACACGAATCTTTTGCAACTGCGAATTTAATTTGATACACGAACAATACGTCGGATTGTGTGTTCGAAAAAAATATATTAAATATTGTTCACTCGCCCCAGAAAAATAATCAGAGGTGATAATAGAGCTAAGGTAGTAAAACAACATCTTTTTGTCTGAAATATAGACTTTGCAGGACGCTGTCGTTTAGGTATACAATAGTCTTCCAGTTTTAAAGGTTAAATTTTCTGTTAAAATTTATAGGACACCTTGGATTAGTCTATCCTAGCCCTTGTTTCGTTCATTTAGACTAATATTTGGATCTCTTGGATCTGTGCCAAGAGAGCCAGGAAGGACATTATTCTTGGAATAGTATTGTTTCTTATTGAAACTTGTCCTGATTAAATATTTAACCAGTAAATAAAATATAGAAGTTGAAAATTGTTTTCAATGTATGACTCGTTTACGTTCAAAGTATGACTCGACGCATGTATGTGTTGTATGAATGTGTATGAAGCGAGACAGGAGAGCGATCGTGCGAAATGAAAATATCTTAAATCTGCCTACCTCATTGTCAGGGGCTTAAGAGTTTTTTTTAAATGGCATGTTGACTGTAAAACGATTCGTGTTAAGTTCATCCTGTAGTCGACATATCTGTATATTTGTTTTGTAATTTATTGTATCGGCGAGGGGATTGTTGTTGACTTGATATATTTTATATCGCAGCCGTCGCTCAGAACGAGTCGCGTCGTCGCAGAGCCGACTTGTTCTTGACCAATGACTATATTGACACAATGTGAAATAAAGCATATTTAGTTTTATGATTTACTTTGTTTCATTTAATATCCGTAACGTATCGACCAAGAATTATGCAATGGAAAAATATTGGGTGGACGTCATTTCTGTCCATTGGTTATAATACAAAATAATAAGAATTAATAAGTACATTTAATGCAATGTGTCCTATAATAAGCTCTGCTTTGTCCGTAACAGTGTTGATAGGACTTCACGAGCCGTTGAATTGTCTTTTTCGTTCATTTGGCAAATAGTTCGTAAGATCAATGAATTGATGAAAATACTGGACCGCCTTTGAAATCGCAGGTTATATAAATGTGAATTATTATTAGTTATGTGTTAATTTCAAAATAAATTGTTTCCGTTAAAACACAATTTTCGTTGATTTAAAAAAGTGTCATCTATCTTTTCACAATTTCGACTTTTTAAGGCTTTATTAAAATGTATTAATGTTTATATGGATGTTTACTGATCTAGAAAAAATCTAGTGATGGAAATTAATTTTCTTTTACAAAATGTAACACCTAAATATTGAATAACTCCTTGCTTAGGTTCATTTTGATAACGTCGCCATCTAGCTGTCAGCAAAGAGATAAGTACTGTCATGTCTAATTTATTTTTCTTTAAAAAATGTTTTATACGTTCAATGTTTTTAATTTTATAACCCCTTTGTAAAATAAGAAGAAAAACCAGTTTAAGACTAATAAAAAAAATGTTTTATTCGATAAACAATTACAATTCAGTCATACAAAACACATCATCGATTCATAACCAATTATTTATACATATATACAAGAACATTTAAAAACAACATGTTTAAATTGAAAAATATGAAATGAAACAAGTCAAGAATTGTCAGTTATTTAATATTCTATGGTGATGCATTTCGTCTTGAGGTATTCGTTGAGAGCTTCTTGACCTGTAAACAAAAAAGCATACGTTTAAATATTTTTACACTAAACCGGGTATATTAAAAATCGTTTATTTAATACAATTCCCAAAATAAGGGTCATTAAAAATTGGTCTTTGAAGAGTACTACGAGATTAAGGACTGGACTTAATGGACTTTTTTAAATTTCAATTAGTTTCTTTCTCGGATTGTCATAGGGGTGGGTGTGCAGTCAGTTGAGCTTTTTGTTTTTTAATTAAATGCTGGTTACTTTTATGATCTCCAGTTATTTCTCATATTTAACTTGAGTACCAGTAATGTCATATTAAGTAATATAACCTAAAGGCCGGCAGGACCGTAGTTGGTGGTACAAAAAAAAGACCTAATACTCGTTTGCTCCCTTGGCCTACAAAATCGAACTAAGTGTATGCAGACCTAGGTCCTTGCCGAAGCCGGACTGCTTGAAGCCGCCGAAGGGCGCGGCGACGTCGGTCTTGTTGTATGTGTTGACGAACACCGTGCCGGCGTCCACGCGCTCCGCGAACGCCAGCGCGCGAGACACGTCGCGGGTGAACACGCCGCTCGCCAGCCCGTACTCCGTCGCGTTAGCACGCCGGATCACGTCATCGATGTTCCTGAAACAACACTCGTAATTAACAACCTACAGTACACTATACAAACTCACGCCGTAACACAGAGGTGTAGGCCAGAGATTACGGACTTCCACTTGACACGGCCCTGACACACGTATATATCTCATATATATCGTTCTTCATTACATAATCGGCCTTTGAATAGTGCTGCAGCCTAGATAATATTCTAGCTCTAAGTCTATGACGCCAGTTACGATATAGACTATAAAAAATTACATTATTCTATCATTAGAAATGGTCCTAATTTTAGGTAACCGTAATAATATCTTTACATAATGAAAATGTAGCAGCAACTTTTGTTCAATATATTAGGAACTGATTTTAACTTTGTCAATAGCACTGTGAACAAACACACCTTAAAACTCAGGTCTGACGAAAACATCACAAGCTATCTTAAAATCGTATACAAATGTGTATTTTTGCCTGACTGATAGGAGAGTTTTTCCATTGGTCATTCCACCTCCTTGAGACTAAAACGGCAGGGCCGATTTTGAAGAATGGGTTGTTTTTGTTTCGTATTCTTCCTACTAACTATAACTTGTTACTAATTAAATTTTATTTAATTTATGATCGTGTTTACTAACTTGCTGCTGAACTTGCTAATGATCATGATGGGTCCAAAAGACTCCTCCTGCGCGATGAACATTTGGTCCTGCACCTCCGTGAACACCGTGGGCGTGAAGAAGTAGCCCTTGCGGTCCACGCGTCCCCCTCCGTACACCAGCTTGGCGCCCTCCTTCACTCCTCGCTCGCAGAACTGAGCAGACAGAAAAGTAAATGTGATTCTTTGTTATCTGCATAAACCTCAAGAAATCCGTTAGCAAATTGTGTAATTAATTATTTGTAACTGCTTTTGTAGCTAACAAAGAATTAAAAATTATTTGTTTCTCTTTATTCATTGAAATAGTGATCGGCGATCGCTCTTTTAGCCTGTATCCATGGGCATCTTGTGGTTGCCAATGGATAAATACATCAATTAATCACCTCTATCAGTTTGTCCATGTGCGCCTTGTGGTTCTGCGGGCCGTGCGCGGTGCCCCGGTGCAGCGGGTCGCCGATGGCCATCTTCCTGGTCTCCTCGACGACGCGGCGCACGAACTCGTCGTGTATCCTCTCCTCTACGAAGAGCCGGCCCGCCGCGATGCAGTTCTCACCCTTGTTGAAGAACACGGCCGCCATGCCCTGGAATAATTATTTAGTATTAATATATAATAATAAACGATGAAACGAGAAATTCTTGCACATAAAATTTACTTCAACTAACTCTGAAACTTCTCAATCGATAGATCTTATTTTGTATTTAGATTTTTATTATATCTATATGGGTGTCTTTCCCGTAAATTACAATGGCATTTTTTTGTTGTTAATACACGATGAACTATTGGTACCTTTAAATACCGTGCGATGGCGCTGTACGACACTATTAAAATATTAAATAGGTATCTGCTACGAAAAAAAACAATGTTTCCGAGTTTCCGTACTTTACACTTATAATAATATTAATACACAATGAAATGTAATTCACAAAACAATATTCCTGGACTTTGCTCTTCACCATACTAATTATCGATAGAGCCAGTCTTTCAGAAGTGTATATGTAAAAAGAATTTCAACATAAAGCTTTTTGAGTTTTATTCTAAACTCAAGAAGCTCTCAAAATACTCAAAATGGAATCTTACGTTTCGTACGGCCTTGTCCAAGTCGCAGTCTTCAAATATGACAAGGGGTGATTTGCCGCCCAGCTCCAAGGACACCTTCTTCATGTTGGACACTGCGCAGGACTTCATTATAGTTTGACCTGGGAGGTAAATAATTTTTTTATAGACTTAAACATACTAACACGTTGATACCACTGTATTATCATTATAAAGCCACCAGTGGCTATTGCTAGCTGAATAGACCGTTTTTACCAGTAGCACGGTCTTCCAACGACACGAATCGCGCCTACACGATTAATCTCGCGTTTTCGATAAGTACATATGTCGAGGAGACTCTCCTATGCTTTTCTCTCTATTTTCCTTTCTTTGGACGATAGCTTCTGCAACAGTTGTTGTCAACGTTTATGTGAAGAGATAGTCAAATTAATAATTTACATGGTCGCCTTCTTTCTTTCTAAATAAATTTTCCAGTCTTACGAGTACCATAATTTTTGTTCACTTATCCGTAAAAATACATCATCCCAATTTAGTACGTCATAATGTGTGTATGCGAATGTGAATGTGTGTGCAAAGTTTACACGCTTGTTTGTGGTGCATGCGTCTGTATATGAGAGAGTGTGACTGTGTTTGTGTGTCTATGTGTCTGTATATATTAGCGTGCATATGTATGCGTTTGAGTAGTGTGTATGCGTGCACACGGGCGTATGTACGTACTCGAATTTGCAAGTGCGTGCGTGCGTACATACCGATCTCAGTGCTGCCGGTGAAGCCGAGCTTCCTGACGAGCGGATGGTCGGCGAGCGCCTGGCCGCACAGCGCGCCGCTGCCCGGCAGGATGTTGACCACGCCGCGCGGGAAGCCGGCGCGCGCACACAGCTCGGCGAACTTCAATGCAGTCAGCGGACACACCTGACACATAAAACGTAAAATTACATCTGTTATTTTATACACCTATTCGATATTTAGCTATAAGTAAGTTAGCTTACTTATAGCTAAAAAGTAGAAGAAAATTTAGCTTGTGATTTTTTATAAATCCATGGCTTCATAACTAGATAAAATTGTAGTAATATCTATTTATGGTTGAGAACTTTGTTGATGAACGTTTACCATTTTAATTCGTAGATGTTTCAGCTATAAAAGGCTCAAAGACATTAGAGAATATTAATCAATGGTATTTTCAGTAAATACTTACCGCAGCAGGTTTCATAACAACGGTATTGCCAGCAGCGAGGCAGGCGGCCATCTTCCAGGAGAGCATCATCAGGGGATAGTTCCAGGGAGTAATTAGCGCGCAGACTCCTATAGGCTCCCGCTTCGTGAGGGTCAGGTTCCTGCTGGGGCGCGCGTGGCTGATGGGGATGGTGGTGCCATGGATCTTGTCACACCAGCCCGCGAAGTACCGCCAAGTTTCGATTGACATCCCAATATGTGTTTTCAACGCTAGAGTGTACACTGCGCCGGAATCTATTGACTCGATAGTCGCTAGTTCCTCTTTGTGCTGCTCCATTAAGTCTGCCAACCTGTTAATGGTATTAAGATTGTTATGAAAGAATCGAAGAGAACTGATGACTGTATCTGAGAGATCAGTAGTGCTTGAATAGAAGGTTCAAATGTACTTATGTGTCAATTAGTGTTCAATTCAATAAGATATTAAGCCGATTTAAAATAGTCTCAAGTCCAACTTTTTCATCAAAGCTTATTCGCATTAAATCCATAGATGCTGTGTATACGTCTAATAACTATTGCATACAAAAAAGGCTTAAATGTAAAGTTAATACTAGAGTTTCACCAATACGTGGGAATTATAGCGCAATTCAATCCAATTATTTTTAATTAAATGTATATCGAGTACTGCCATGTTTTATTTTAAGTACACACACAGAGTAGATTTAGACGATCTTTGAGTACTTACTTGAACATTAGCTGCCCTCGTTCCCTGGCGCTGATCTTGGACCACTCTCCCTCCTCGAAAGCTACCTTGGCTGCCTTCACGGCCTTATCCACGTCATTAACTGACGCGCTCTGCACCTTGCATATCACAGATTCGTCTGTCGGGTTAATCAAAGTCAGCATCTTTCCACTATCAGAATCAACAAACTCCCCGTTTATAAACAACTGGGTCGGGAATTTGATTTTCATCTTATTCACTTCCATTTCAACACCATCGTAAATTATTTCCTTGTCGCCCGAACCACCCCTTGATTTCATAACTGCGACTTGGCAGAACTCTTCGAAAGTTGTGTTCATATAGATATCTTCGTTTTGCAGTTCGATTTTAGCCAAGTCTTTAACTTCTTCGACCAATCTGACGACGTCCATAGACCCCGCGCCCGATGCAAAGAAGTCTGTGTCCTCCTCAATATCGATTCTCAGTATCGCCTTCCAGATATCACGGGCGCCCTCTACGAATTGTTTCTCTTCTGCCGTCAGTTCTAGGGATACTTTTGATTCATTCGCTTTGAAGAAGTTTTGTGCGTTTATCATTTTACCGTTGACCTTCAATCTTTGGACGTTTAACTGAAACGAGATTGTATTTATAAGTTAGCAAGTGAGATAATAGAAATGGTCCTTCGAGTCGAATGTGGAAGTTATAGGTAATTTTGTATAATGATAAAATTATTTGAGTTGGAGTATTTGATTGACATATTTTATTAAGGTTAATTGTTTTGTAGAACTAATTATTCATATCGATACAATACCACTCTATTCACTACTACTAGTTGAGAAATTTACTATTTAAGAAATTATTATTCGCACGTATGAACAAAATTTCACATGAACATTAATTTACCTTAACCCCATCATTAGCGGTGATGAGAAGTCCAGCTTCGTGTATGACAGCGGCTGTGTCGAGGCCGGGTATCACCAACTTGTCACCTTCGGTTTCATACTCGGCTTGCCACAGCGACGAGCCGAAAAATTTGATCTCTACATTCGCCTCACTGCTTTCATCCACGCCCTCTTTAGTTTGTGGCTTGATGAATGTGGTCGCTCCAGGGGAGGAGTCCAGACCACGTATAAAGTTGTGTAATGCTATACCACCTTTAGACCAATCGATCTGTAAATTAATTTATTAAACCGTTACTGATTATAGTAATTAAGTGTTTTTATTTATTTATTTAAAATATTCAAATAAATCTTTACATTACTTATCAAGTCGTAGCTTCGTCAAAAGTTTTTTCCCAAATAGCAATGGATTTTAAAAATTGATCAAATGGTGGCGAGGTTCATCTCATTCGTTTAAATTTTCAATACTATGTAAGGAATCTAGAATAGACTCTGGAAAGTCAATGGTCTTTTTATAGACCTGGTAATTTTTTCATGTCGTGTACTAGAGCATGAGTTATGCTTCTAGATTCAAAGGTCTTATAGTTTGAAAGGTTACAAAGCAATCTAACCTGGTGTGTTTCTGGTTTGAACAGAGCGGGGTCGTAGGTAGCGCCTTCTTCCGTTTGTTCTATCCTGGGCGCCGTGCCGCTTGCTACCATGTTAACTGACTCTGCTAACGCCTTGATACCTGAATAACAGAATAAAGTGCATTTCATAATATTGTTATTGTGCTCTATGATACAACATTCTGTTAAAGGGAAGCCATTGAATGTACCTCTGACATTACATGGCATGCTATTGCATTGAGAGTACTGACATATCTTAATTAAGCAACTTGTATACAAGTTTCTAAGCATGTTTTCTTACATGTTTAATATAAATAAGTAACATATATATAAATATTTATATGTATGTTTTTATATGATCGAAATTTAGTATTCGACTTGAACATACGCGTACCTTCAGGGTATAAATATTTGTTATAGAGGGTGTCGACAGTGTCGTCGATGGTGGCGGGGAAGGACTTCTGCAGCAATATGGGCCCCGTGTCCAGCCCATCGTCCGCCCAGAAGATGGACAGTCCGCAGGTCGAGTCACCCTCTATTAACGTCCTGTACGCAGAAATAGAGGGATAATAAAAATAATACGTACAACACCGTTTAGTGTGAAATAATAAATAAGAAAAAATTCTTGTAAGAGACAGGGAGTGAAAATATCTTGAAAGATATGTATTTCTATAGCAGTAGTATGCTGCAGCTAATATAACATTAATTAAATTTATTTGAATCTCACTTAAATATTTCGCATCTTTAAATTTTCACTCCCAATTTTCGTCTTATTAACGAATCGCCCACGTAACACATTACTTAAAGAAATGTACGTATCTTTTTATAAATAAAGTTATCAACTTTTGTACTTCAATAGACTTATTCTGTGACATTTGCGAGCTTATGTTATACGGTGATCTTACGTGTTTTCCCAAACATAAACAAAGCGCATTTCCATGTATTTTCCAGAGTGTCGCGTGTCTTATTAGTTGCCTAATACACCTCAGAAGGACCTTATTATTTCTATTATTTTCCGAAATAGCGCTAACACAAGTAGAACACATTTGCAACTGGCAATGTTGCCATATGTTTTACATAATCTTCAATTTCCTTTCACTTTCCCCGGGTATCGTAATAATCGTACGTAGTGATTGAAACAAGACATGGCAGTTATAATTTGACTCACTATTACTTCGCTTTTCTCTATTTTTGGCTAACCAACTTTGCAAACTCTTTTAAATACTGGCAACTACATTTGCCTCTATTTGACTAAAAAGTCTAAGTACTTGGTCGTACTCCAAGATAACTACTTCTACATTGAAGTCGGCAGTTTTTACTGACTTTTTACATTTGTATTCCTGTTTAAAATGCGCGCGGGTTTAATCCCTGGTCAGTATGTTTATCGTAACATTACAATACATTGTCCTGGTTAGGATTACATGAGGACAACCAACTTGAAGCGTCTTTAAGTAAAAAAAAAATAAAGATATGAAAATCGTCAGTTACCAGTTAATCGACGACGCCCCCCTATGCCGCGGCAGGATGCTGGGGTGGTAGCAGATGCTCTGGTACTTGGGGAACATGATCACCTCCATGGGGATGAACTGTGAGCAGAACGGCAACACGTTGATGTCGGCGTTCACCTGAAAGAGTAGATTTTTTTTTATATAAGAAGGGCCAAACGAGCAACGGGAGAGATTAGATTATTTATAAATTATATTAGATTTGACGTGTTATGGGCGTCTTTCAAATCTATTTTCAAAGCAATAGCAATGTCATACAGAAGAATGAAATCGAATAATAAAAAAGAAGCCTTAAAGAAGTCATTAATCTGTAGAAATTGGAATACTGGTAGAGTCCTCAACAACTTCTATTGCACAAATGGCCCGCTCGACCGGTGAAATACCACGACCTCTCAGAAGACAGATGTGAAGTAGAAGTATTCTGCGTTTCGTCTGATGTGTTAAGTGCCGAAGGCCCAATTCCAGTCCTCTGCTTTAAATTTCAAGTTTTGCTTTTTAAATATCATGTTTCTCATTTTCCTAATGCAATTCGGGTTTTCAAAATTTTGTGTCAATTTGATATGTTAACCGGTTAGAGCCTTTGGAGCACATCCCTGCGGGAGTTGGCATTTATTTTTGCATCTTAAGTTTTTAGTTCTGTGTCTTCACTCGTCCTTTCGAAATATCCATATACACTACATATATACCTTATATTGTTGACACATTGATTCACGTGCTATATCTTTTTTTAATAGTGTTGAAAATAGACACATTGCGTCGACAGTTCAAATCAACACACGCGTGGCGTTATGTAACAATTAGTATGATGGTTTGGTTTCGTTTAAGTATTTAAAAAGCCAAGGTTGCATGAACGGATGTTCTACAATATAAATATTTGCATCGTCATTCTTATGATCATCTTTTTTGCACATTTCTAAAATCATCTCAGACTTGATATTTGTATAATTTTAAAACAAACCAGCGATAATAATTAGGTTTGAAATAATGTGTGAGATGTCGATATTGTTTAGAAAAAATACGTTTCGTTTAATTGAATTAATTTAATTTAAAAGTAATATTATTTTCTTCGAAATTTAAAGGTTACCTACAATAAACAACGTAACAAAAATAATTTGTTAAAGTTGTTTTAAAATATTACATAGTACCTAATGGTGACTATATTTTGTCTATATAAAAGGGGGAAGGGGGGTGTTATCGACGTTTTCTTTTTGTCTTAAGGAAACGGATACTGTGACAATGTTATGCTTACGATGCGTACTTAACATCAAACTGGACTTAATTATTATAATCATTATAAAAATATCACATCATTAAGATACTTCGTAATTATTCAAACATCCGTTTGCCGTCCACCGTAACACCATGGCGATAAACTATGGGTTATCGTCCCTGGGTTACTCGATGTCACCATAATCAAAGTTAACACAATTGCACGAGTCCATTAAAAATATTTGCAAAAGTATAACCTTTAACACGACTTATTTTGATATATTCTGTGGAATATTTGATTCCTTCCCGACGTTTATACATACACAAAAATGGACAACTTATTTAATACCAATTATGATGACGATGTAAATTATTTGGTTATATTTATTTATATATTTATGAAGGAAGCAATAATTTAATTACGGTGGTACACTTGTATAAAACAATACACTCACGCCCGTAACCCAGAGGAGTAAGCAGAGATTACGGATTTCCTTTTGGCGCGATACTGACACACCTTTTTACAAAATGCCTTTTTTTACAATTATAGTTACATCATCGTCTTTCAAGACACACTTTCCCCTTACAACGTCCATTAGTTTATCCATACTTAGGACTTACATAAAATAGGAAGTACTTGTTTGTAATAAGTATGCCTTAAACCTACTGAAACAATTTACATAGTTCTTATAACGTTAGAAAACTGTATTATACAAAAGTAACGTAGGCTCTATTTTTTATATTGTGAAATATTGAAATTCAGCCAGGAGATTATATGCTTATAAACCTGTGTGGCATGAAGGCAATTGTGGTCAAAATCTATTTTATTTATTTAGAGCTAATTCCGGTATGCATTGCAACACCACGTAATGTAAAAAAAATATCACAAAAATCATTAAAAAAATATTTTTATTGGGCCAGAAACCCTTGCGGGCGTCATCATGAGTATCTTAAACCGTATAAAAAGTTGCATGTGAAGGTCATAATACTCATTTATAACAATTTCATTCATCAAAGTGGTCATTTTATTTTTTGTCCCATGCAATCTGTAATCATTTCTGCACGCAACTCCTCGAATGGGTGCCGGAAAAAAATGAAATTGATAATAAATTGATCCGTTTGTCCGTACTATGGTGCACACTTTATATATTGATAGTTGTATAATTACTGAAAAAAAAAATGTTAGGAAACAATTAAAAAGGTTCTCAAACTTACTCTGTCATTATTTACATAATATATGGTTAATATTATCTAAAACAAAATAAGAAAGTATAATGGATTCAGATCCGAACAGATTAGATTAAAGGGGACAAAAAATTTAGGTAAAAAAAAAAATAGATTTATATTAATAGAAAAATTGTAGAAAAATAGATTAAAAAAACTGTAGAAACGAATCGTCAGAGATTAAGACATTAAAACTGATATGTTTTTGTACTACATTTAAGAATACGTAGTGAACCTAAACCAGTATAAGACCAAGACAACGACATTTGTTTGAACTTTTGATTCGTTCAATTGACAATTTGCTGACAGCTTAGAATACCTAGTCCGATCATAAACTGACGAAGTTGACAATCGGTCGGTGACATACACAAACGTACATATATGCAGGAAACAGATCACACCTAAACTAATTACTCTTTTGGTTTGGTTAGACATTTCTACATCGAAAACGGTGTCGAATGATAGGAGAGGTCGAGAGTGCACCGGGCAGAGCTCCACTCTAAATGTTAGCCACGAGCACGCGTCTCTGCTGTGATCATAATTACTGCAGACATGCAAACTCTTCCGAGAATTCCCGTCCAACACAGATAAGCCTACTTAGCCTATAATTTATGTGTTCTAGTGGAAACTTTATAATTGTATTTTACAACGATGGAATTTTTTTATACAAATGTATTAGAAGTACACACATGTATATATATATATATATATAT
>DWLR01001802.1:0-17080 GCA_018246295.1 Papilio alexanor hazarajatica
TAACAACAACGAAGAAAGGAAAATATTTTTGCCCGACTGACCAGGGTAATGTATTTCGCGAGTATGTATGTTCGTATCTATCTGTATGTACGTTTGTCAATTCTATTGTGGCCTCTTATAAGCTAAACAGCTGGACTGATTTTGAAGAGTCATTCTATTTGTATTCTCCCCGGATTGACATAGTGGTATATTCAGTCAGGCTTATCGATTTTTAAATTATTTACTAGTTTTCTAACATGTATCTTTTTCATATATATGAAAGTTTTATCTACTTTGTTTTTTTACTGCATTTACACAAACAAATTGAATTGATTTGACTTTGTGAAAATATTAATATAAAAAAGTTTTGCTTTGTTTTAAACCGTCTGGCCGTGTTTGTCATTAAAACAAACGATTAATTTATGTATTTAAAGTTACCATGACATTCTAAAATCAAAATCTCAACCCAGAAGGTAACAGATGTGCAAACACGACTTCAGTCTAAGCAAAAACCGTTTCGAGCAAAGCGGAATCAGAAACAGTTCGGGCGTTATTTTAGTGAAATTTATGATTCCTCATTCGCACTTCGAGTGAGCCCGGTGGCATAGCTTATATCACGAGGCGATTATGGGAGTGTAATAAATCATCCAGCGATGACAAGCCTTAATATGCGCGATAATGAATGTAATAAAAACCTTTACAGCGATGTCAAACTATTATTATATTTTTGTACCATTTGAGCTCCTATTTTTAATTATTTTCACTCACCTTTATATAAAAAGACTCATATAAGAATGTTTAAATGAAGCAAGGAAAAGTGTTAACACTATTTTTATGTAATTTACCATAAAGTATTTTTAATATATATGTATGTTATATGCTGGTTAATGATGGCCTCCTCGTAAGATGCGGTGCTATATATTGATAAGATATATACTAGAGGTGTCTGTAGTCATTGAGCTCAGTATGCGTAGATAAATGATTGTGGAAATTACCATATAATCTCATAAAACGCTTATATTATAGACTGAAAATACAAGAAAACTTTTGAGTACAGAATAACCAGAATTTTATAGGTTGAATTTAATAGTTTAACACACATTATAAGTCTTAATTTTGAAAACAATTGCGGGAAGTCGCTTATAACTTTAGCATTATGCGCTATTTTGCCGCTCATTAAACGGATCGGAGATGATATAAAATTTAACGACAGTTCATTAATGGAGACTCCAACATTGTTCATTTGTTGTTTTAATTGAGGTAATAATTTTGCCTAGCTATTGAAATAATAATTCTGGTCTCTTCATTTATATTCGAAAAATTTATATTTGCGCTAATAAATTCCAAGTTATAAGTTCTAATTATTAACTACGTATAAAGCAAGATAAATAGTTTAACGAGTGTCACAGTGTTTCCGCTAACGATTGGTCATCTTTCATCACTCTCAGCGAAAATGACTAATCTCTTTTGTGTACTACAAAATATGTTTATTACTGACAAAGATAAAAACAGAAAATAGTTTTGTAATTGAACCTCTATTAAATATTAGAAACACGTAATGTCCAAATGATTTTACCGTTGAATTTTACAATTCTAAGTTCTCTAACATATACGTTATTCGATATAGTTATCCTGCTTAAAATTTAGAAGATATTGCTGTATATTAATATTTGGACAATGTAATATGTAATTCGCTGTCGCATTTAATACTTGGCTATAAAATTTTGTTTGGTATAAGTAATTGAAACAGTTATAAATTAACAAGGAATTGTAGAAGTATATTGGCAGCAATGTTTCCGTTTTAAATTTCACAAAATTGGACGAGCTAACGACGTATAATGTTGGCAGGGATTAAGCGAAGGCGAATTTAATGACGGTTCGAACTGTTATATAAAATTTAAATAGAGGTCGCTGTACTTAATTATTTGTGCTCAGCTAATGTCCCACGATAAAGGAATTAATTTTACTTACGATAATTCGAAATAAAGGGAAAAGGTTCCGAATATGAGATAGTTAGGTTTTAGTGAAACTAATCGTCGCAGCCACTTGACGTTACCGTCTAAAGAAGCCGAGTAGCAACAGGTCTAAACGTATCCGAGGCGATGTCATGTTGTATACGTAGGCGTTTATACGGAACCACAAAATCAAATTTCTCTCATCATTGTTTACAAGGTATGTTAATAACTTTATTATGACACTAAATGATTTGAATTTATAGTCATTGTATCATTTACATGATTAATTTTACGACGCATTTGCAATTTTCTTGCATTTTATTTGCCAAAAAATAATAGGCATCCTTTTTGTTGATGTCTCATATTAGGATATATAAAAATACGGCTATTCCAATAAACCGCTTCTTTTTGATGTCTCCTTTCAAAAGGAAATTCTGGGAAAATGATTTTACTATTTTCAATTACGGAAACTGAGGAGAACCAGTAAATCATGGAATGGATGTAAATCCGGAGGAAACTCGTCACGCAACTCCTTCGACACAAAATTCGCCTAACATGACTGATGAAACTTCCTTCAATTATGCTGCTTTATACGAAAATCCAGAGCCAAGACATCCTCTCATGTTTCACGTTTTGCACTTAGGCCAGTGACAAGACTACCTAGAACGATTCTTCAAAGAAAAGCCAAACTAGAGCAGCTTCCATAATTACTGGTTCCCCATGTAAAAACTCACTAATAGACTCCTTAAATAAAAAGAATGAAAAGGAAAATAAAGAGGGTCAAAAGAAAAGTTCTAAAAAAACTAAAAAAACAGCAAAAAAAAGTATTAAAAAAGTAACGAAGAAAAAGAGATCTAAAGAGCCAGTTAATTCTAGCTTTGAGGACGAAGATTTACCTGCTCTTGAAGATAGCAGCAGTGATGACAAATCATGTGATGCTGAATGTCCATACTGCAGCTGAAGGTTTTCAGATGATAAGAGAGGAGAAAAATGGGCTATATATCAAGGCTGTTTTACGTGGACTCGTGAGGATTGTGGAGAAGAAACGACAGATCGCTTTTTGTGTTCTTTGTGTTTCAATATTTAAGGTTTAGAATAATACTTTTGGTTTTAAGTAGGGACTTGTTGATTTTTGATATCGTTTACTAAGTGCCATTGGAAATCATTGTGATTATAATGAGTCTAATATAGATTATACCTATGTATACATAAGTCGTTACTAGGTTTTTTACTCAGAAGTATCATGTTGTTGATTAAAAGATTGGTTTATAAAAAGTTTTATTTAAATTGATTACTATGCTTTTTCTCCAAATCTTTACTCAAACCAAAAGAAAACCAAATCCCCTTACTATCTCATAATAGGCGACCATTTACTAACTCATTTTCTAATATTATCTAAAATGCTAAAAAAATGTTTTACTCTTAGTTTTAAACGGTCTTTCACAGATAAACTTCGTTAAATACTCTATCAAATACTGTAATATTCATAGTCATTAGTGCAATTATAATTTTTTTGTGGCCAAAAATAAAATTGGTATTTCATAATCGGCAATCTTTACCCTATATTAAAATCGTAATTTTAAAATTTCTTAAGTAGGAAACAACACCCAATTAATAGAAAAACGGCATTACAACCAAAAGTAATACAAACTGCATCAAATTCAAAATTACTCATAGAAAGTTTGTTGAGCAGAGTCTCGCTTTTCTAACTACATCTATTATGCTTATTACGTTGGTACTGTAACCAATAAAAAAGCTGACAGGCTAAGTATTAAAATTTTTCTTCTAATTATTGAAACTTTCCGTAAAAAAATTATTTCCTTAGACCCCTTGTCACCGTCAGATTTTAACAATCCATAGTTTTGTAAGTATATGTTCAATCGCTGATATATTGTTAACTTTGCGGATAACTGATAATTTGAAGTATTATGTCGAATGTAACAATGAAATAAATTTATTTTTCACTGATGAACACTAAGATATTTTATTTATAACTATCACGGCCAACCTTTTATGACATCGGAGGAAAATCTTTAAAAGATACACTGCTTCTGGGGAAAAGACAGGGTTATGTGATACTTGATTCACTAAAATGTTCTAGTGAACTTAGATGGAGTTCTGGGATCTCCGACATTTACCGTCCTTCCGTTTGTTTGCTAGACGATCAGGGCCTCGGCCCTAACCGCCCGCAACCACGAGGCTCCCCTTTTGCGTCTCCGCTGCGAGAAAAAGTGGACTACCGGGCAGAGCGTCTCCTGGAAACGCCCAGATGTCATCATGCCCAACCATCATAACAAAAGTCAATTACTCGTATGTTTCATTCTAATTTTTTTTTTGTAATAACGCAAGCGAAATATCAATTCTAGCAAACGGTCACTTAAGTGACAGCTACCCTTAGAGAACAAGCATTTGCGAATTGCAGATGCGTTACCTACCCTTAATAGACAGAGGCGGAATAGACCGAAAAAATTGACATTTCCTTCTCCTATCCATCCCCTTCCTCGTCAAATCCACATTCGCTTCCCAACCGTTCCTTATTAAAGAAGGATGGGAAGGGGAATAGAACTAAAAGTAGGTTTCTGGCACCTCACCCATCAGACGAATCGCAGAAAACTTCTAATAGTTCATAAACTATTGAAAAATTGTAGGTGAAATTGTCAATGATTCGATCAATTCTCGTTTTGCTGATAATTTATAATATCGCTAGTGAAATTATAAATTGACGAAGCTCTCAGTCTAACGGTAATGTATATCACGATGAAAATAGGATTAAGTTATAGGTAAATTAACTTGAATCAATAAAGTTTAACGAGACTCCTTCACACTTGATTACGTTGACGTCGTTAAACTTCAAGTAATTTCTCACGTAGCCTTTTGAGAATATTAATTCTGTACTTCATTAAGGTTTTCATTAACTGATGGTTAATTATTTAGTTATATAGAGCGTGACACCTTGAGGCTTTTGCTTAGTGGTGCTGTAGTTAAATCCTATTGTGTTCTAATATAGTGAAAGAAGTTTTTATACTAAACTAACAACTAGCAAGCCCTACCTTCGCAAGGGTAGATAAAAAGGCAAATGAAAAAATATAGCCTCGGTTACACACAACAGAAGAGCTTTCGATTGATGCTATCATCAATATGCTAATTAAATAATGAGAATCTATATTCTTAAAATCGATTCAGTAGTTTCTGAGCCTATCCGATACAAACAGTACCAGTAAAATCTTTTTATAATATTAGTGTAGTAAAAGACGGACAAATAGGTGGTAATATTGAAGTAATCATAACGTAACACTCACACACCCGTAATCCAGAGGGTACGGGGTAGGCAGAGATTACCACATGACGTAACTTTCTCGCTTCTTACATATCTATGCATATGCGTAGATATGTGGATAAACATCGGTTACGTTTACTCCTTTAGAATGTCATTAATTTGATCGATGTTTATTTCTCTGGGTTGTCTCCTACCAATTCTGCCACTCTCTTTTGTAACATAAATTATTTAAATTATCAGTATCACTAAACATAAAGGCAGGTAAGTGCGGAAAGGAGAGGAAGAGCATGGGCCAGCGGTATCGTACACATCAGACGAAATACAGAAAAGCAGTATGAATAAACCTACTTGGTGCCCATATATATAAGATGTCATGGTCTATATATCGACAGATGACGTCTCTGGCTCTATGTTTCTTAACTGCCCGCAAATTTAGAATGTACCCGGGTCTATGTAACATAAAATATACATATAAGAATTGTTTACAAAGTTTTATCTTGTTTTGGAACAACTTACAATTAAATTAAATAAAATAATTAATTTATTAATTAATGCAACATATAGTTGTATAAATTAAAATCAGCAATTTAATTAAATATTACTTAAATGTATGTTTTCAATACAGCTTAGAATCGATTTCAATTAGTTTCATCAAAGCCAATTAACCTTTTCAATTCGATAATTCCATCAATAGAGAGCAACTAAATTAGTTTACAACTGTAAATTTAAAATCAGTAGACTTTTCTACGTAAAATGTTTTGAATTTATTTTGGAACCAGTCAAAGCAATTGTTTGGAATAGTCTTAGACAAGGGTGATGTAAGGACTATCGGTAACCCACAAGCACGTCCGAATAAATGCACAATGCGGTACATATAAATTGCAGAGGAAGCGAGAAAGGTGTGCCGAAACCATGACAATGGGAAATCCGTTATCTCCTACCTAATTAAAAATTATTGGATCTGGAATCTGAAATCATTTTACTGAAATACTTACCAAATCATCACTAAATATGTCGAAAATTACAACTTTAAAAATAAACGCTAGTCAGCATTTGTAGTTAATTTTTTTGTTAAAATAATTTTTTATAAATAAGACTTGAATTATTCTACCAAATAAAAACAAACCAACAAGAATACCGAAAAAACATCTAAATACCATTTATGACAAACATATTTATACTAAAGTAAAAAAAAGAATTATAGTAACGAATCATAAAAATTTTGAAGGTCCCAATGAGTAACAGTTTTTTATGGCTGCCTGTATTTACTAGGGTAGAAAATAAAAGCCATGTTGTATGATTAGAATAAAAGTACCCATTTTTATTAAATTAATTTTTAATTTATAAATCGTAGACCCGTATGGATAAAATTAAGAACAAAGATTAAAACAAATCCTTATTTAAACACAAAATTTGATCAAAATCTTTAGAGCTGTTTCTCTGATATAGAAAAAGTGATGTATATAAATATACTACTATATAGTTTATAATATTATATAATATATAACAAGAATTTATCATATAAATTACTCATGATTTAATTTGAAAATCCGTAAAATAACGCAATTAGACATTAAATCACCACCACGATTATCATTTAAAACATGTTGCCAACAATATATCGATTTGATAAAAGATTGATATCGATGGGTTTGTCTACACGTCTCATTTTTCTAATTGCTGAAGAGTCGGAGAAGTTTTTTATTTTTTTCATTTTAATCCTTTAATAATCATTATTGTAGAAAAAACTGTTATTGGATTAAAAAAATTATTTTAATATCAAGAGAAGTGATAGTTAATTAAAAAATATTTATAAAGTTATTCGAGTAAAAGTTATTGTTCGAAGTGAAATTAGCTCCAGGGAAAGTTTTAGGGTCTCATTTATAATTATTGCAAGAGATTATGTATCTAAATTCGTCGAAATATCGTTTGTCTTTTGGTAAATTTTGGCTTCTAAATAATTTAACTCTTTTAGAATTCACCTTTGCGTCAGTTATAGATAATTTGTTTTGGGCATGTTGAGATTAAATCGAGCGCAGAAACTGTAAATTCAGTTGAAATAAAGTTAGCTTAATTAATAGTGTGTAGGCGAACCTTTTGTTAAATTAAACATTGATTGGTTCGGAAAATTATGGAAGCATTCTATAATAGTTAATGTAAATAACTATACACCTGCGACCGTTTTGTACTAATGGGGTAGTTAGAGGTCGGGACAATAGTCATTTAAACATCCTTTGACATTCGTTGTAACCTTTTAAGCACAACTCAGATATTATATTCCGTCGAAGCTATTATTTTCGAACTGTTATAGCTCCGGCTCTTATTTGTATTGTATTAAAAATAGCTAATTTATAATTATGTAATATAATATTTAAACAGTGATATCGTTGACCTTTTTCTTAATGTTATCAATTGGATCGCTTGAATTATTTGCACAAATCGGTCATCAACGACATTCCACGTTATCAATGACGATTATCTATCTTTATTAAATATACAATTGTGAAGTACCTCAATGCAATATGAATATATGTGATCCTCTCATAAACAGATGTTTCTAATTGTACCTACTATATTTCTCACTAAATAAATTTTAATTATATATTATAATGATCTTGACAATCATATTCTACAAAAATCTTACTTCTGTAGATGATATATGAATGAAGTTTATTTTTTGTTATATATTTGTTTAACTGAGCGGAAACTAACTTACGCGAAAATATTTTTAAGGAATTAAAAATAGATGTTTTAGATGTAAAAATTAGTACAGTTAATTAAAAACCAGATCCAGGTCCACATTAAAGTCGTCGGACATAACTAAGCTTATTAATACGAGAATAAGAGCTTAACGTATTAAATGGCGAGCTTTAAAACAAACTTTTGTAATAAAAACCGATTAATGTACAGTAGTTTTCAATTTATGACCTTTTTAAAATTTATTAATTTATATTTCTAGTCGATTCAGTCACCTTTTTGTATATTAATTAATATTTGTATCACTCTTGTGCCGGAACGACAAAACAAATCATAGAGCCATTCAAATATCATCTTCATTCCCAGTTTTATAAAATATGTACTCCTTACCCGTCATATATGTATCGTTGACAAGTCATTGCGACCGTTGTGAAACGATGGTGTTAATATAACTCTTCAAGGTTTAATCTGATTCATTGAACTTCTGTGGGGATACGGAAAAGATTATTAAGTGAATAGACCAAAACGAAATGTGATAAGAGGTTCATCGCTCTTTGGACAGCATATGAAAAGACATATAATAGTGACAGCTTTAATCTTCAAGATTGCCCTGTCTATTCGATAGAAGAAACCACATTAAATTTAAGTAAATACGCGGATCCAAATACCCAATTCTAAACGAATTAACATAGAAAACAACTTAAGCAATTAACGTTCTTAATTAACGTTTTTTTTTCTTTTCAGGTAATTAAAAAAACAGAAACAAAACAGACGACCTCTATTCAAAGTTCGGGGTAATAAGGTGTTGATGTAACGACGCTGCGCACAATGAGGGCGATACAAGGTCTTTTGGTATAGCGAACAAGGATCGGCAGTGTAGGAAATTAAATCTCTTTACAGCTTCCGCACAATTTTAATAAATAAGGCACCTCGTGAAGAAAAGTTCGTAACGCGCGACTGCCGTGAGAATGAAGGTTCGTAAATACCAAAGTAGTCAACAATTGTTAGGTTTTTAATGCCAATGAAACAGTAGTTATATTTTTCGAGCTAGTGGACGACTTCTTCTATGGAAAAAGAAAACAAAGAAGGAGATAAATATTCAAAAAACGTCATTTTTAGATGGTACCATAACATTTAAATTACAATTGCTATTGTCTATTCATCATTATGTTTTACATTTAATCATTTTTGCATCTTATATGAAATGAATTTTCACTTAATTTTGGAAGGCATTGTGATCGAGTTAGTTTATTATTAAATATGGAAGAATCTTTTATTGATACATTCCTAAGTTTTAAATTAATTAAAAGAAAATTATGTAATGTCCATTCCCCGGTGCGGGTAATTTAATAAGCATGCTATCCATGTTCTCGATAACACCTAAGAAGAGTAATGGAACAGAAAAGTACTGTAGAGGGAACTATTATATTGGCACATTTTAATTTTCTACAGTCGTCTAATCAAGATAATAGAATTAGTAATTTAAACATTCATATATACCTTAATATTTCTTACTGGAAATCAGTAGATTAGAATTTAAACTTTTATTACGTATACGAGTAGACCCTGGGCTCGGTTTCTGATCGACTTAAAATTTGTATCGAGTTTTTCAATATTCATATTTTTGTGATCATGTTTTATCGGTTCCTGGTTCCAAACTACATGTATATGACGGCGCGGCGTCCTCGCCTTAGTTTAACACTTAAGTTGCGCGCGCAAACGGATATCCGCCACCACTGAATGCACCCTGCTGATGGGGAACGCCGAGCCCCACCACTAAAGCCTTATAAAAGGAAGGGAGCGGCCATTCCGAGCATTATTCGTTGTACGCCAGATGTACAATGCGGATCGCTGCGAACTGGTGTTATTTTGATTGGAGAGCGCTGGTGTTTCGTTTTGCAAGAAGATGACGGATCCTGTGCCTACTAGAGACCCCGAGCCTATATATACATTTGTTATCGACTTCAAAAAAGGACGAAGTTCTCAATTCACTTTTGTCTTTTGTTTACTTCAAAAATTCGTATATTTATGAAACGATTTCAATTTTTTTTGTTTGAAAGGGGCCATTCGCAAGTGGGTCCCAGTTAATTTCTAATATTGAATCTTGATGAAGATATACCTAAAATTGACATATTGGTAGAATTAATACAAGTCCTGTTTGAACTTAAAGGATTTTTTTAAATGATTTAATAATTTATAAATTAAATTATATACATTTGAGTTTAATTATCATTTTTGTTTTTGTTATCTCATATTGTCGATCTTACGTCTATAACCCAGAGGAATAGGTGGATATTTCAGATTTCTACAGCCCACCTATTCGCTTTTATGTTACGTATGCTCGTTACGGGTATAAATATAGTAAAAATATAGACTAAACTTTATCTATATGACGTCACTCAAATGTATCCAATTTTGAAATAACCATATAAAGCTATTTATCACAAGCATTATGAAGCGCAGTCGGAAATAGTTACAAGCCACTTCCGGTTGCGGCGCTGGGATCGCGTGTCGCGCTAATGGCGGCTTCCGGTTGTCACCGCGTATCATTAATATGCTGATTACAATACATTGAAACGTCGGTGTATAACGTTGTTCCTTTTAACGTTACATACATAAATAAATGCATAAATATAGAACTAAAAATTAGTGCGTATTACAAAAGTGTGTGATTGCATTCTGACATTCGCTAATTGTTTCTGCTTTTTCTTTAAGTGCCTATCCAGTGAGTGGAGCATGGTAGTTAGTTTAGCGTACTTAGCCTTTCGTATGCCAAGGGATTATTAATAGTCCTTCTACACTCGCAATAAAGGTCCACTCCCTGATGTTTAGCATCCATTATTTTTTCCTACGCACAACACATCTTCTGCATTCGAGTTTGCCCATTAGTATTAATTGGAGAAGCTCACATTTTTCGTGGCACAGGACATGTCTAGGACAATAGGTGACAATTTTCTTATTAAGAAAGAAACTTTTTAACACTTTTTTAGAAACTCATCGAAAACTTTTTTCTCCAGGAAATGCGTAGTATTCTACAGTAACACCTTATCTCGAAAGCTTCGAGAAATTTTTAGGTATTGGCTTTAGGAGTCCATACTTGTCATCATTATTTAAGAACTTCTTATTGTCGTTGTCGACTTCCTGATGCCACACAACGTCTACTTTCTCTTTCACTTGTTCCATATCTGTTCTTTTCGGCCTTCCCCTCTTCTTCTCCCGTTCTATTTTTCCTTCTATTATTATGTTTATAAGATCATCGTGTTGTATCAGATGTCTTAACATTTTGTCTTTTATTTTCGATTATTTCTTTCAAAGTGTCCCATCTTCCAAAAACTATTAACAAGCAACGTTTAATATCTGATATATCCGGTATTTAATGCAGAAAAAAAGTCGCATATCATCTCTCTGCCTTTCATTAAAACTAGATGCATTGAAGTGGGTTTCATTTAAAACGTTGCATAAAAATACATATTTCTCTGTTTTAAGTACAGTTTTTATGGCACGAGTGTACGGTACATTGCACAAGTTTGAATATAACATTTCGCATTTGTGTTAACTGCAACTATTTTTTTTTTTTGATAAATTATCATCGGAGCGTTGCCATAAAATCAAGAGACTATTATACTATATTACAAACTCTTTTTTTTTAGATAAGGAATTCAAGAGATTAAAGAGAATACATACTTAGCTTTTACTTCCACAAATTTTACTTCGATGAAATTTCAGGTCACATCATCTCAAACATCTACATATATCATATAAAATTTGTATTTGTTGCCTAACGCCTGGCGTTTGTCGATGGCGAGGTTCCATAATTACTTTTGTTCATGGATGTTTTTAAATGTTTAGTTTGTTAGATATCTATCGGGCTATTAACTTCCAAATATAAAAATCAAAATAAAGATCGAAAAAAACTTATTTACCTTTTACAGAAATTCACTTACTTTAGAACTATAAACTTCTACAAAAAACGAGGAATGTTAATTATCACTGGTTTAATTAAAAAAAACTTGTTTAAAAAAATCTTTTCTTAATTCACAAGAGAAATGCTTTTAACTGAAGCACACTTAGTGGTGATGCGTTTACCATCGATTTCGGATTCACTGAACCGTTTTATTTATTTTTTTCACTTTGCTTAAAAACGCGAACGCTATCGGTCCAGTTTTTTTTATTTTTTATTTGGAAGCCGATTTTGTATTTAAAGGAATATATACAGCGATTTAAACTAGCGCTATTGTTTCAGCTATATTTACGTAATTAGGCGTAGTTTAAATGTTGCTTTTGTGTGTGTTTTTCTGGATTTAGAATGTTTAGCTTAAAATGATATGTACTACTTTACTGGTTGGTTAGATAGCTGCGAGCCAATAGTATATTATTTCATCATCTGTATAGATATCTGATGAACTGAACTTGTCTGTGAATTTGGAGCCTGATTTTAGACCCTTAACTCAAAGATGTCATTGCCAAGTATTATCTTACTGTAAATATAAACAAACACTTATAACTGTTAAGCAAAAAGTCCCGTTGAACGCAGCGGTCGTTGATATTCTGGTCGATATAATTATGTCTAAGATTTCACCTACCAACACAGTCGCATATTTTTGCAACATAGCTTTGTCAGGTTACTCTTTTGTCTATCATCCTTTCTACATGTCGTAAGTACATTTTGTAAAAAAATCCTTGTATTTACTATACAGTAGCTACAATCCTACAAAAGATAACAGATTCGGTGAGCAACGCCTCGTTCCTACGTGACAGTAGTAGACAAAGCTCTTAATAAAAATGCTTTTCTACACAATTACTTAAGGAAATTTCCTTACAATTGTACAAAGGCACAATGAGACAAACAAGAGAGTGTCAAACTCAATTACAAATCGTTATTACCTTAACTGAATACTAAATAATAATCCGGATTTATATGATTTGAAATCAAAGGCGCATTCATTGCGGTATAAATTGTTCACCAGCTCTCAGAATTGTTAATTCTGAAAGCTGATGAAACGAGAAAAGTGTTTTCTGAATTAAATGGTGTGTATTGAAATCGGGCGTCTCTTAAAAACAATTCGTTTTACGGTTTATGACAACAGTTTATGATATCAAGGAAAATAATTAAGATCAATCTAATCTAAATATACTAAATGAAATGACTTCTTCCTTAGTTAAGTTTATAGGACTGGACCACTAAGTTGATAATAGGATAAACACTAAGACTTACATATAATTTAACTTAAAAAAGGAAGAAATTATTTAACTTTTCAAATTGTGTCACAAAATTGTACTGGGACCTATTTATAGTTATAGGCGAATTATTTATTTAATAACTATATATATAAACAGTACAAAATATCATCAAATTCATCAGAATAAAAAGCTAAATAATTTAAATTATAAATTATTTCGTAGCCTATCGAAGAATTAAAATCCGAAATAAGGTTCTGAAAAGCTTTGTTCCTCACTTGGGGTAATTTAATAAGTTCACCGTCCGCCTCCCCGATAACGGCTATCGATTTACAATATTTACCCTCGGTAACGGGTTAGGGGTGGAGAGTAAGCACCGTTCAGCTGAGACGCGACACGACAATTTACTGCCTACGACACTGGCGTTACGTAAACGTACTGGTAGATAAACTATAAAGTGATGAAAAAGTGGTCGAATTAAACACGGTTCGATAATTCTTATCACATTGATGGTAAACAAGGATTAGTCCTACCCGAACAAACCTTCACAGATTCTGTTAAACCTTACTCACTTGAACACAATACTTAGTAATTTAAAACTTTAATAGGTACATGATTTTCATTTAATTTCTTGACTGTATTAAAAAAATGCTTCTTTAGTGTAACCTTTCTACGTCGTGTTTTAAAGGATCATCAGTGCCATCTAGCAAATAGTTTTGAAAACTCGATTAAATTTACTTTATATTCATTATTTTATAATTAATTTTGATTATTTTTTAAATAAAATTTGATGCTTCTTGATACCCTAAAAAGGTGCGAACTCATTATAACTGTAAATGTACTTATTATGGGCGATTAATTTAAGAAGTGCGTCGTTCGACTCTCGCACGTAGCAACGGCAGAGTCAAACCGCGGTCGATCAATGTAACTTTTTATAACGCGAACGGAGTCAAAAATCAACGCGACGAAATTCAGAACTTCCTTCGTGATTATCAAGTCGACGTACTACTAGTGCAAGAAAGTTTCCTTAAACCGACTAGAAGGGATCCGAATGTCCCCAATTATAAAATCGTTAGAAACGAAACGGGCCGGCGCCCCAGGCGGTGGCACTACTAAAAAAAAATGAAAACAAAAATAAATAAATACACAAAGTGGCATTACTTCCCTTAACACTTGATTTAATTTAATTATTTTTTAAACATTTAATGGCTATTTTAACAATGTGCCTCATCTATTTTAAAAAGTGAACGAATTCTTTGTAAGTAGGCTGTTATGTGAGAATGCACATTGTTGTGCGATATTAGGCTTTTGACCTAGTTTTGTTCTTTGAACACGTCGCCATTATGGTCCCGTTCTAAAAATAATTGTCAGCTTTACATTTATAAATAAAATAACGAGCCGATTTATTTCCCTTGTGAGATATTCCGGGGTTTTAATCTAGAATTCTCCTTGTTTGTCATTAATGATTAATTAAATAATTCAAGGATTACAACGATGTAAGATGTATAGAATGATACAAGGCAATGATCGATGACAGAAAGAGCAGATGACTGAATACAAATATATGTAGATTGCATTAACTTATTACACTCAATAACTCACTCACCTCAGCCGATGATCGTCCACTGCTGGACATAGACCTCCCCCATTGATCGTATCATTGAGGGAAATGTGCCATAGTTGCCACGCTCAGCAGACGGGTCGGCAATCGCAGTATGTTCCACTCAGTATGTATTACACTATTCCACGCAGTATGATCCACAAGAAAAGGACGCTGCTACCCGTACCCCGGTGGTCTTTACATCCAGACTCAAGACAAACAGACTTTATCATGCACACAAATGTTTGTCTTGTGTGGAAATCGAACCCACGACCTGCGACGTGAAAGGCGAATGTCTTGCCACTGCGCCAACCGGTCAGTCACTATAAACAAATAATAAATCCTACATACTTCAAAAAATCTTTATTTCTAATTTCCTTAAGTTTGTCGAAAAATTGTGAGGATTTTTAGTACGCTCTGTCAATTTTATATGGAGCAGTTTAATGCGAAAAAAAATATACTTTATTCAAAATCATTGTATAGAAACCGAAGCAAGCTCATTGTGAAAAGCCGGAAACTGTTACAAGCCATTTCCGACGATAACGAAAGGCTCGCGTGGCGATAGCGCCTGCTTCCGTTTGTCGTCGCGAATCATTAATGTGACGATGGTTTCGCTGTATTACATCTTTCTATTATTTACGTCAATTTTCTCTTTTAAAAATAATTTAGTTGTATTTTTTTATGCATTTTGGTGGCAAACGAGCAAGCGGTCATTTAAATGATCACTACCCATAGACATATGCAACAAGCATTTACGAGTTGCAAGTAAATTGCTTAGCATAGCATTGTCTTGGATATATATATAGGTCGATCGGTGATATTTGAAAGAGTGGTCGTCTAAAATAAAATATGGTCGTGTAAAAAATTATGAGAAAATTGTGCCAGAATCGTTTCAAATGGAATTCTGTAATCCCTTTCAACCTCTGTGTTATAGTCATGTTTATTCGATTATTTATATTAACCGTTCGGGTGTGTGAATTATTACTTTTAATTGTATAGAATCTAAATTATGTCGAGGCGCCTTAATATTATGTTTCTAACGCTAATAAATGTAGGAAGTCTATAATGAATATATATGATCATAAATGATAAACGCTTCTAATCGACAACAATACAACACGACAAAGAATTGTGCTTCAACTTTTAAATAAAATCGTTTTTTTTCTTACCAATCAGCTCATTCTGCTTTCGATTGTTATTTCACACAGTGTTTATTTATTTCGTTTAATCTGCTTCTGTGAACAATTTACAAATTTACATACCGCTAGCTGTTGCCCGCGACTTCGTCCGTGTGGAATTCAATATAAATATTTGTATATGTAAACATATACATATATTTGGGTGAAAAACTTTCCGCGGAAACCGTACATTTTTCGAGGATAAAAGGCTAAGTGATATTCCAGACTATAATCTATCTCTGTGCCAAATTTCGCCCAGATCTATTCAACTGGTGTGGAGCTACGCGGTGATAAACGTCCATCCAAACATTCGCATTTATAATATAAAGATTTTTTTTACCCTCTGTAATTTTTTTGTAATAAATACTATACTATATCCTTCCCAGTACCTTATAGAAAATGTGTACAAAGCTTAATGATGATCGGTTAAATAGATTTTACGACCCCCCCTTATACCCCTTCAACCCTTTTTTTCGCAATAAAATGTAGCATATTTCATTTCCTAACGTCAAATCTATCGTTTTACCAACTTTCCTCAAAATTCTTTCTTTTTTCAATTAAGTATTACCTAGCCTAAATAAACAAAAAATAAAATACAACCTAACAAAGTGCATAACAAAAAAGAGACAGTTATCTTGAATTACGACCATTTTTGCCAGTGACTAATAGATTTAAGGAAAGAAGGAAAGGAAAATTTAAGTAAAGAAATGTAAGTAAAATTGAAGTTTCAGTTTAATCACTGCCAAAATGTCACCTAAAATGTTAGGACGTCCCTTAAAAGGTGTGGACTCGATATTTGACCTTTTACAGCTAAGTGACGGTTCAGAGGTAGCATTATTATACAGATTAAAAAACTAATCAAATTTTACTTAAATCGCCACATACTTTTAGTGAGACGGGATTTTTTTTTTACCCAATATGTGAAAGACGTCTTAAAAGATTAAGATTATCCAAGTATACTTTATCATTTTTGAGGAGTAAAAAATAACACATTTCGAAAATCCTGGTAACAGGTGTTAATATTCATTTTTAAATTTGCCAAATCCTATTTTTTACTATTTTTTTTCTATCTAGCGACCTAATGAAGCAACATAGTAAAAATTTTAAAAGTTGTGTTTTGCACCCGCTTTGTAATAAACACGCAATCCTGTACAACTGAATTTTCCAGCCTAAGTTGAACCATGATCAGCCCATTTGACAATATATATATATATAT
>DWLR01001803.1:0-17078 GCA_018246295.1 Papilio alexanor hazarajatica
CCTTTTCTTAGTACGGTGGAACATACTGCGATCGCCAACCCGCCTGCCAAGCGTGGCGATTATGGCACATTCCCCCCCAATGATGTTATCAATGGGGGAGGCCTATGTCCAGCAGTGGACGATCATAGGCTGAGGTGGTGGTAACACTCACGCCCGTAACCCAGAGGGGTAGGCAGAGATTACGAATTTCCATTTGGCGCGATCTTGGCACAACTCTCACGCCTCTCCTACATCCATCTATGCATACATGCTTGCATGCATGGTCCTCTTTATATCACTTTTTTGTAGGACTTAAATTTTATTTAACATATTATGTCTATATATGCCTTTTCTTTAATATTCTAAGATTTCGTTAAATCTATTTCACTACAATTTATGTTTATGTTTTCAGTCAAAGTCTCAGTAACAGTTTTTTGTTTCATATTCTACGAGGTAGGCAGTAGAAATCTGTATTCCTTTCTTAAGAATACATACAAATATTATAAAAGAGTATGGTGTTCTTTTTGAATGAATCCTGGTTTTTGTATGTAATATTTAGTTTTTTGTAAACATAGATTATGTAAACCCTAATTTAGTATTAACGTAATAAATGGATGAGTTCACTCTTTATACCTTTGGTGATGGAGGTAATTTAGTATTAGCTAATTTATTTAACAAATTCCTGTATGGACCACTTTGCCTTTCACCAATATTATAAAAATGCTCCTCAATATCATTCCCTTCTAATTTTGGCAATTTTAATTCAATGTCTGGCAAGTTGCTGTAATCTTTGTAGTTTATACCATGTTTTAACAGATCATCTTGGCACCTGAAAATATAAAAAATATAAAGTGTTGGTTTATACTTCTTATTCAAAGAGAAACTCATTTATAAACGTAAATTTAGCTTGTTTGTATATATCCATAAAATATAATAAAAACATACACCCTTAACTCGGAGGTGTAGGTAGTGATTATGGGTTTCCATTTGGCATGGTCCTGGCACATCTCTCTCACTTCATATACAATCATACATCTATGTCTACATTTTATTTGCATTGGTTATGCATGCATAAAATATTAAAATATTTTATATTATATTTTACATGTTCAGATTAGGGTTATCATAATTGTTACTCTTTCAACATGTTAAGAAGCAGATAGTGATCGACACCCAATACCTACTGGTGTAAATAGGCACAAGAGCAAATTATTATCTTTTACATATAAAATTTTGAAGAATTTTCAAGAGTTAAATTCTTATTAAGCACACCAATTCAAATGACCATATATTTATATTATGATCTTTATTCAAGTTAAAAGTTAAACGAAGGGTGAACAAATATTTTGCTAAAGAAAATCATATAAACTTTATTACTTTTTAATTATATATGGATCTATGACTTTAGACGTCCTTTTGAAAAGCTGTTCATATATATTCTTAGAAACCATTTGTATGTTAACATCGTTAACTCTAAATTCCTTAGAAATATACTTGATGTTTGTTTCAACAGGATCATCCTTTTTGAGGTTATTACTTGTTTTGTTTTTATATTTTATTACTATTGCTTCGCTTGCAGGTAAAAAATCACTGTATTGTCTTAAATAAAATGTATTCTTTCTTTTTATGTTTCTTATTAAAAGTTTACTTGTAACATCCATTACAATACAACAAATCAACAAAAACAGACTGACAATGACAACTGACAAACAATAACAATCTTAACTGCCGATCACCGCTGAGTGTCAATTCCAAACTGACATTACACCACGGAAGAAGTGGGTCGTACTAAGAAAAATAGGTAGTAAGTATTGCGAGTACGATTACGTGAAAATACGCGTTCTAAATTCTTGAGCACGGGTAAAAAGAGCGTCGGCGACTTTTTTTTAGCTCGACCTCGCATATCCCGGGCAATACTTCACAAACTTCGCATCAGCGTCTTTTTTTTAGCTTGACCGCCTATTTCACGAATAATACGTAGTCCTATATTATAAGCTTTTCATACAATTATAAGCATTCTTAATATTTATAAGTGTATTCGAAGCTTTCAATTACTGCATATTCGTTCGTTTACTTTAAAATACTTAGTACTTAGAAATATTCAGTAAAACCTAGTATCATAACCTGTTCCAGTACATACGCCTCACCTCTACCACAGATTACTTATCAAAGATTTAATAAACAACGTTTCTTTGCGATAGGCAAATGTTAGAAGAAATGTTGTTTCAGTTATTTTTTTTTTAACAACCATATTCATGTAACTTGAACTCTGCTAAATAAATTGTGAAGCCTGTTCTACGTCTATGACACGGTACATTTTTGATTACACTTTTTAATTTCATTAAATTACATTTATATTATAATATTGATATTACCGATTAAGAGAAAAAAAAAATGCGCGTGAGTAAAAATCCAAATCACGAAATCTTTCCACATGTTTATTAGTGTTGCACAAACGCAATACTGTGAGAACTGTAGGAGGTAGTTATTTTGAGAGGATCTTGTGCAGCGATTGCATCGGCTTGTCATTCATATTAGCGGGAGAATGATCAAATATTGATAAGGAATGAAATTATGTTCTTTTTGCCAAGTGTCAAAGAAGGTGATAGGTTGTAAAAAAAATGTAAGTTGTAAAGGAAATACAGATATTGTGAAAAATATTTATTAAAGAGAAGAATAAACACAACTAGTTAATTATTATAACATGGTCAATTATTTATAAGGCTAATACTTTCAAATAATAAAAACAATTAAAACACTAATGCTCAATTCACTAAAGTGGTATTTAAAAATAGATTAGATATAAATAGAAGGAATGTTATGTTGTAAATTAATTATTTTAATTGGTTCTCAACTGGTAGTCTCCATTTTGTGTGATATATCTCACCCAAGGCAATGCTTGGTAACCACTCTTCTCAATAATCTTAAGATATCTTACTTGAATTCCTGAAGTTGTGAAATATGGAATTTCGAATTTCACTTGTATTGGAGGCTTCCCATCCACTTCTTCACATTCAACAGATGGCAAACCAAAGTGGGCTCGCATCAAATACTCTTTGCCTCCAGGGAATGACTTAATTGACCATGTTATTGCATTTTGTTCAGGAGTATATTTTACGCTGCCAATAGTTGTCTTGAATTTAGGTGAATCTGCATCAGCCGGGACTGGAATGATTATTTCAACATTGTTTGCAGTTGAACGTCTTTTGAATTGAGATTTTGCTTTGATCATATACTCAACTCTTGAGTGTGCATGGCGCTCAATGACGGATTCTATCCAAATCAGTGGCTTCACATGGGTGTTCAATCTATATGACATAAGCTCAAACTCACCATCAGGTGGGATAAAAGAAATGGTTCTATCATTTTCAAATCTAGACAGTCTCACACATTGATGGAACTTTACATCTTCCAACTCCACAGACTTAGACTTTCCTCTTCCAGTGCTTTCAAACAGAACCTTATCATTTAATCCGAGCCGCAATTCTGGCATACCAGATAAGTAAACCCTCATTTTAATAGCTCCAACTATTTCACTTCGCAAAACATTGCCATTAGAGTTGGCTAATAAGTTTACTGATTCAATAACATCTAAAAAGACTTCATTTTTCCGATACTTGATGCCCTCAGACCTCCATGAAACTGCATTTGTTACTGCCATTGGAATCCTTGGTTGCATTTCTAGTTTATGTCCTTCCTGCGTTATGTACTCTTGCAATATTTTGCTGTCAGTTGTTTGAGGATAGCCAAAATCTATAAGTTCATCAAGCAGTTCATAAATGACAACAAAATTATCCCGAATACTTTCTTCTTCAAGTTCTTTGAAGTACTCTGTCATGACTTCTACAATTTTATACAGAAAAACGAACACTAAGGCAATGTTAGCATTTTTCCTTGTAGTTGATACAATGTAGAGGTTATTTGTTTTAATATAAGCAAAGGTGCACTCGCTAGTCTGCAACAAAGGGCTTAACATTCCTTCTTCTTCTTTCTCCATCAATAATGGCATAAACTTGTCTATGACACCCATGTCCACATCTCCACGGTAATTACGTGATATAAGGACTTTGCCTTTCACGTCTAATATATATATTGCTGACGACGACATTTTGAAGCTGAAAAACAATTAAAATTACATTACATACACGGTTATATGTAAAAAAAAATGGAAGAACCTGTTTTGCATTCGATTATCGTGGCAAGAAAGATACTCAACGTGATCCTGAATGAAGCAAGGAATTGCATAAAATTAATAAAGCATATACCCGTGTGGCCGAAGTTATTAAAAGCTTTATAAATTGTTCCTTAATTTAATAAAAATTCATTGCGTCTATTGATAAAACCGTGATGACGCAATGAGACGTATAGTGTCCATTGACTGACAAATGACATTTGACAATGGCAGAAACGTTTATACGGAAATTACTAAAAAATGAAGCTTCATCATTTCAGTTTTAGAAATTTCTTTTGCTTCATTAATGACTCATGAACCCACTTAGTCAACTATGTTGACCTTTTTCACATTGAGTTATCAGTGCGACACTTGTTTTCAATATGTAGAGTTAATCATAAAAATAAGTCATTATATTTAATTGTAAATTCGTTAGAAAATTTTCAGATTTACAAAGCAATTTTAGTTAAACTATTAAGAAATAAATTTAAAAATATGAAAAGTTCATTAATATACATTTTAGACACAACATAACGTGAGCGAAAAAGTCGAATGAAATGTCAGCGCAATACTTACTCTCCTTGCTTTCTGTAGGATATACTAGATAAATTGCGTACTTAGTATTTCAAGTACGAGTATTTGCAAATACTTGTTCCAAATACTAGTTTCAAGAAGTATTTAGAAGTATCAACTTTCTGTATAATGAAGACGAAAATTTTCAATTCGAAACTACACTACTCTCCCATTCTACACCATATTGTCAGTTTCACATCTACAATACGTATTCGAGTACTTACAATACATCTGTCAATCTTTTACTTCTACCATACCAAATACTTATAAAAAACAAAATACTTCGAATACAACATACTTTGAACGTACTAATTTCTTCTAACAAACAAAATACTTCTAAGGAATAAAAATACTTCTAAACAACAAAATACTTCTAACATAATACATACTTCAACAAAATTAAATACATATACAGTACAAATTACTTCCGCCACATTACATACTTCTAAATACTCTATACTCGTTCTTTCAGTCCTCACATACTCGGTACTTACACGTATTGAGGGAAACCTAGTATCAAAACCTGTTCCAGTATAACGTCCCACCTCTACTTTCTGCCAAGTCAAGTCTATGATTGGGATAGGTCGAGGAAGTTGGATCCCGTCCTTGTCTCTTCGTGTTTATTTTATTTTTCGAGTGTTTTTCTATATTTTTTTATTAGGCAAATAATGATAGTGTCAATTCAAATCGCACATTTATTGTTTGGTAGATGGTTTTTATAAGTTGACAGGAGTTACAGCAATAAATGTATTTCATGATTTGTTAAAAAATGATAGCGCGGTCTCAGCGGAAAAGGCAACAAAGAAATCCTCTAGTGTTCTTAGATATAGTGATTGATGGCGAGCCAGGTTTGTGTAGTTTGTAAGAAATTTTGTATGAATAGGTGAAAATGAAAATGAACTTTTCCATAATCTAATATGGATCTATAATATGCACTTTGTAAATGCATTGCTTATATGATTTATTTATGATTATTCTGAGTGACTGACTTCAAATTCAGTTCAGTGGGCCGAGGTCGCGTAACATTGTAGAGATGAATTATTTATTATGTTTGTTAGCTTATGGTATTTGTGGAAGCTTATCAAAAGTAATAATGTTTTATTCAGTCTCTATTAGGGACATGTGCATATATGTAATTGCATTGAATTATATTTAAATAAAATACAAGATACTTAGTAGTTAAGGACACAGTATTTAAAAAAAAATTTTTACATAACTATAGTTTGAACAAAATTCTACACATTTTATTAACTTAGTAATCTTTATCAGAGACAATACAAAATATTTTAGATATTTACTTTTTTCCAGCTGGGCGAATTGTTATAGAGTTAAGAGCAGACATAGTACCTAAAACTGCAGAGAACTTTAGATCACTGTGCACAGGAGAGAAAGGAATAGGTTCCAATGGAAAACCACTGCATTACAAGGGAGTTCGGTTTCACAAAGGTATAGTATTCTAAATAGATTCATGTCTGATTTTTCTTATGAAATAAAATATAAAAAGAGAAGAAAGATAATTGTGTATCACATGTAAAAAACAGTATTTGTTGAGAACAGTTGACAGCATTGACTAGATAAATGCTGTACTAGCTAAGGTATTTTATTTTCAAATAAATAGCATAAATATAAGGGATTACACAATTTCATAAACTTTATAACCCCTTGGAATATTGCTTGGTTTGATGCGCGGAACACAATTTTTCACAATTGCCTAATGGGGGGTGGTACATTTGTGTCTATGTACAGTCGACCTCCAAAAGTTTGATTTATATTGCCTGGTTCTTTTTATATGCTAGTTATTTTCATTAAATTTTAGACTTTTGGTTATTTGTGAATGCAATTCCTGGTCCATTGAATGTTGTACATTCTACATAAAAAAGCTAAATTTTATACAATTTATGATAAAGAAGAATGGGGAAGCTATCCAAATTCCTCCAAAGCTAGTCCATTAACAATAATTTGTTATGTTATTAACACTTCTGGAACTATAATTTTTTTTTTTAACTCAAACAGAGCTAAGTTATTTAATCATTAATATACATAAACATACCTCAAGTAGAGTATTCATTTTCAGCCGTGTCTCAGTTCATGGTGCAGGGTGGTGACATTGTCAATGGCGATGGAACAGGAGGTGAAAGTATATATGGACCAACATTTGAAGATGAAAATTTTAATCTAAGGGTAACATATTTCTTGAATTAATGATTGCGATTTTTAAAACTGTATTTTCTGTTTTGACCACGCAAAATCTGTGACACACTGTCATTGGGTTTGTTAGGAGTGACCAAAGGGGACTCCATGTGTGTTAGATTAAACACAGACTACAACCACAGAAAAGAGTGAGTGTTCGGCGGTAACAGCCTGCAAGTGTCAAAAGCGACTCTATGGCGTTCAAAATAAAGGTGTTCAAATTACGAAATTTCTTTTTTGATTTGCTCAGGAATATAGGGTTGAAGGAAAGAACTCTCCCCCTTCCCCCATACCCTTCCTTCCACACAAAACCCACCCCTGAATTCTGAACTTTAACCACATATTAAAATCTTTATAAACAAATTTCTTTATGCATGTATGTAACTAAAATGGCTCCTGAAATGGCTGAACCAATTTAGTGAGATTTCATCGTCCGTAAAATTCCATTTTGAATCCCCCTCGTATCACTGAAAACTGTTTGAAAATTGACAGACACCAAACACCGCGAGCCCGCAACCCTATATTTTGCAACGTCTTTTTTTTTTGATCTAGTCAAAATAATATAAATTAATAGTGTAATAATTATTATCCATATTTAATCGATCTAGTTGCTAATATGTTTATTTGGATAAAAATTAATACTGATTTCGAATTTAAGGCGTCGTAAATGATGTACGAGTTGGGTGGTTTAAAAGGAATCGACAGACAGACACGGAGGGAAATTTTGTTCCATATTATGTGTATAGATTCAATGTTTACTTTATCTATCGTTCTAGAACGCGTCTTTGGTATGACTTCGAAATTGTATCATATTATAATTGTACTTTCCACTGCCTCTCGAGAAAAATACCGCACTCTTCAAAATAGGTCCAGCCGTTTAGGCTCTAGGAGGTCCGCAATTGAACGGAGATATTTATGTGAAATACATACAAACATATTTACAAAACATTACCCTCGTGTCAGTCGGCAATAATCTACTACGTTTAAGATACTGCCGCGTGCCGGCGATTTGTATCTGGGTCGTGAATAAGCTATGTTTCCGGGCCGTGTCATATTTAGTATCGTGTTACTGAAATGTTTATATTAAAGCTACTCGTAACATGCCCGGCGACGTCAGTTAATTTCCTAATTGCTAATTTATACCTTAATCTGCAATCCATAATTACTGATTAAGGTATAAATGATATTTGCATTTTGCGTGTTTCTTATATCCTTTCCCTTACATTTTTTCTTTGAATAATAGACATAAATAATATTACAATTCGTTTCTGTAAGCGTTAAAGTTAGATAATTAAGAATTTATAGAGTTGAGAGTCACGGGATATGTAATTTATGATTTAGCAATAAAATTCTTTATTCAGTCGATACATGAGAGTCATATTTCAAATAAAACATTTCATATTAAATAATTCTTTCCGGCAAATATAAAATGTTAATATACATTTCTTGTGATAAACACTATACGCGTTTGTTGTTGAACTACTGATTTATTGTTTATATAAACATATTATTACTTCATCAAAGCAGGACATTTTAATTCAATAGTAGAGTTCAACATTAGATAAAATAGTTTTATTGCTAAGTATTCGATTATTCCGCGAGAAAATGCATGTTATAATGATTGCAAGTAAATTTTTTGTAAGATAGAAAATACAAATAAAGTATTCGAGAAAACAATTTTTTTAAAATGTATGTTATAAGATTCGAAAAAGGATTTAAATCTTGAATTTGTCACAAAGAAGTTCTCTGGTTTTATTTTAAAAATTCTGAATTAGACATAGAAAAATTCGCGACTGAAATCAAAGCGGTTGATTTGTGACACTTTGGCTTGGCAGACTAGACTCTCACACAAAAAACATAGAAACATGGTAACATTTTCAGCACGACACCGGCGTGGTGAGCATGGCCAACATGGGCCACCCGCACACCAACGGGTCGCAGTTCTGCTTGACCAACGTGCCGTCTCCGCAGCTCGACGGCCGCAACGTCGCGTTCGGCCACATACACTCTGGCCTGGGACTGCTCGCTGAGATACAATCGTACGCCGACGACAACGGCCGCCTCAATATCGTGAGTATACAAACAATAGTTGTATGTATTTTATTATATTATAAATAAAAAGAAACAAAGGTACTATTTAGGGTAAAATTTACTATTTAGGCTATTTAAGGTAAAGGTATAATTAGCAGCATTAAGTTTACTACCCATTAGAAATCGGTCATCGATTGAACGAGCGAATAAAATATAAATTAGTCGCCGCCCGCGGGTGGGCCGCGAGTGATAGCTAAACACTTTATAATTAACTTACACTAAATTTATATTTGTCTTGTTATTGTAATCAGGAGTGCATAATAGCCGACTGCGGCGAGATACTGAGCCCCATCGAGTGGGGCGTGTGCTGCTGTGACGGCTCCGGCGACAAGCTGCCCGAGTACCCGGAGGACTCGGCCTGCGACATGCTCTCAGTAAGTCGTATTCAATACTCGACATCGCCCAGTGTCGAGGATCGACCATAATTCCTTAAGTACTGATCAATGTTTACTTGAATTTAAACTGTAGTTCATTAATTAATTAAAAATGTTGCGTTGTCACGTTGTTTTGTTAAATTTCTGATAACGGCCCAATATAATATACATAAAAACTTTTTTTAAAAACAATAAAATATTTATTAAATTATCTTTCCAATTTGTCATAGCTGAATCGCTACACGGCGCTGTCATAAAATTTAAGCCTAACCGATTTTTTTTTCATAGCCACTTTAACTATGCCAAATCTTACGCATCTCTGTGTGCCGGATATTTATTTCTATTTAATGAATTTTATTTGGATTAGATTGGTGGACATGGTACCACGTAGTTAATATGGAAAGAAAGAAAAGAACTTATTGTATTTTTTTACATTTGCCTATTGTTTATACAATAACCCACACCAGTTGTAATGAATCTGGAATTAAAACGTTGCAAACAATGTTATAATTGAATACTATTTATGTGTATACGCGACGACTCGTGTGCGCAGTTTAATCTGTAATTTTATTGCCATTTATAAACAATGGTTTGTAAAGCGAAATAACTGCTAATATGCAATATAAGATAATAATAAATTACACGCCATATCCAGCGAGGCGAGGTAAAAAATGTAAACAAACCTTTGTAAAGTTACGTTAAAATGTCTTAAGTCCTTTTCTCTCGCATCGGTAAATGTAATGCCGTCGCTGTGTTTTGTGATACAGTTCTCTTAGAGTAAGATCGGGGAATTACACGTCTTAAATACTTACATAGGTACGTATCCCTGTTTGAAATGACGACCTAAAAATAAACAAATAAATGTCACTTACCATACATGGCGGCTATTAAACTATTTTAGGTTTTTATTGAAAATGTTTTAATGTTGTGGAAAGTTTTTGGAATTTTTGCGTAAAAGGTTTAGTGTACCATTTAAGCCTTCATTTGAAACTCAAAGGATGGATATATATATGCGATAGCCTATAATTAACTTTCACACAATTCTATCGTCTGAATCTTAACATAAACAAAACAAAACTGTATAAAGCCGGGGCGTTCGATTAGAATTTTTATTTTCTATACGTGTCATCGGTTATTTACTCAGGTAATTCGCTATATACAGTTAAACACTGATTCATATTCCAGACGGAGGAGCTGCTGTGTGCGATAAGTGACGTGAAGCAGAGCGGTAACTTGTACTTCGGCCGCGAGCGGTACAAGGCAGCGGCGCGCAAGTACGCAAAGTGTCTGCGCTACCTCGCGCACGCCGCCGACCTGCTGCAGCGCGGGGACCTCGCGAGCCCGGACCACGGTCAGTTCGCGGCCACTTTGATCTATTGATTTAGATCTATCACTTTAAATAGGTTTTGGCATGGCGTCAGAAATGTATCTTGACATTTTCAGTGTTCGACATCCTGGCGAAATATTCGGTGCAGTGCAACCTGAACTTAGCCGCGTGTTACATTAAGCTGCGCGACTTCACGTCCTGTATCAAAAACTCCTCCGAGGTAATTGATAACGCTTTTCCCCATAGGAATCGAAATGAGTCAAGGATTATAAATTGAGATGTTATTCTCAGTCCGTCAATCACTTATAGAAGTCCTTCATATAAAAGAACCAAAACCAGCTTAAATTTTTATAATTCGTCCTTTTTTTACGGATAAGAAATAAAAAAAGCTTAATTTACAATATCAGTTGTAATGCTGACAATAATCAGTTTTTGAAACGTATTATCCATTATAGAAATTAATTATACGCGTAATCATATTAATAAAAAATGTCAGCGAGAAAACTAAGAAAAACAAATGCGTTTTATTTATAAATATTAATAAAAAAATTATAAGTTATTTATAGCCACGGTACGTCTCATAAATTGTGTAAACCGAATAGGGCTTAAGTCTACCAATATATCAATTTTCGATCTTGGAACCCAAGTTTCAATGTTATTCAAAATTAAATAAGACCCACTTACGAATGTCTAATTTCCTACAAAAATAAATTGAAATTGATTCATAAATGAAGATGTTCTGAGGTAAGAAACATAAAAAAAAACCTTATCCTTTTTCAAGTTGGTTGAATATTGAACTGTTTAAGGTAAAATGAGATGCAGTTACTGTGCTACTACCGTACATATAAGCTTAGTTAGAAAGCTTTAAGACTACCTATCCATATAACCGCTACCTTTACCAGTTTTTGACAGTGGTAAAGTCTGCAACAACATCTGTTGCACGAATGGCGCTCGATCGGTGAAATACAACGACCTCACAGAAGACAGGCGTGAAGTAGAAGTATTCTGCGTTTCGTCTGATGAGTGAGGTGTTGGGGGCATAATTTTAGTCTTCTTACCTGTCACACCCTTTTCTAATAAGGAACGGGAAGGGAAGGAGAATAAGGAGATAGATAGGAGAAGGTAATGTTCATTTTTCTGTCTGTCCCCTTCTCTGTCTATTAAAGGTAGGCAACGCATCTGCAACTTGCAAATACTTGTTGCAGATGTCTATGGGTAGCGGTCGCTTAGGTGACCGCTTGCTCGTTTGCCACCTACTTGTATAAAAAAAAATCTTTACCATCGATACGAACAAATGTATTGGTTGCAAATGTTTTGGCAGCTTTTATTTTGGACAAAGTAATTCCAAACGAATGGACAAACAAATACATAATGCAACTTCTTCAGGTACTTAATGTTGAACCGAATAACGAGAAAGCCTTGTACCGTCGCGCACAAGGCAACTTCGCGCTCAACAATTACGAAGCGGCCTTGACTGACCTGAAGCGCGCGAGCAGCATCTCCCCCAACAACAAGGCGGTGCGGAGACTTCTGGACGAAGTCAGGGCGAGCAACGATAGCTACAATGAAATACAAAAACAGAGGCTGTCAAAATTTTTTCGTGACCAAAAAGCGGAAAGTGTCACGGTCGAACATAACTGAGCTGAGACTGCAAGTCGTGATATATAAATTGTGATTACTATGGACATTGAGGTTATGTTACTGCGGAATATTCCACATAATGTGGGGTGAAGAGCTCAGCTGGAATGCTATTTTATACGTAGATGTAAGATTTATTTTTATTTTTTATAGCTGACAATACCATGAAGAAACGTTTCAAGACATTAAAACACCACCGAGATCAATTAGTTTTAATTTGCGAGGTTATTTGCTCCCTACGGGTTAGAAGTTCAACATGGGTACATTTTAGTACAACATTCAATTCCTAGTTAAATAAACATATCGTATAATATATTATGCCATTTGTCATACAGATTGAAGCTAAATTTTGAGTACAATTAAAATATTTTTACACTTTAGTTTTTAATGTCCGAAACTACATTTCTATTAATCTATCTATCAACGGCGCCTATCAATAATTTTTGAGCTATAAATGAGACTCAGTGCAAAAAAAAATGAAACCTTTTTGGTGTACAGAAAAGTTTCATACTACATATATAAACTTTTTTGTACACGCATGCAACTGTGACGTCATCGGGACTTTATATAAATATTGTACATTTGTTTGATTGTGTTAAATTGAATACTTAAAAGAAAAAAAGAAAAATGTCAATTTTGTTGACTTTTTCACAATTTTTTTGTTTACATTAATAACATACAAGAAACAATTCAGTTTGAAATACTTCTACTCTAATTACACAAGGATATTTTTAAATCTTGTTTGCTCGTTATTAAAGTGCTACAGAGTCCATTACTCTAATATATGTAATAATTGTGGTATGTTTTATTAAGCTATAACATTGTAAAGTTTAGATAAATAATCTACTAGCTATTTCTAACATATGTTAGAAATGCATATGCATGCATACATGACATGCATATGCATGTCAAAAGATTAGAAAAAACGATCCGCCAATAACTTATATATAGTTAAAATAAAATAATAAACTAATGTTATATAAACTTTTTTGCACACGCATGCAACTGCGACGTCATCGGGACTATATATAAATACTGTTGTACATTTGTTTGATTGTGTTGAATTGAATACTTGAAAAAAAAAATGTCAATTTTGTTGGGTGTGAACGCGTCAACTAATGTATAAGAATTGTTCAAAATCATGATGGTGCTCTTGTAGCTAGGATATGAGAAAGGTAATTTGGAGATTAGAATTAAATAATTGACAATCTAAGAAATTTAAATCAAAGTTTTTCAAATTAATTTCCAATCTAAACTAATTACTGCAGTGAGCATTAAAATATAAACCAATTTATATATAAAATACCCATAAAGATCACTATCGCATGCGCAGTCAGTGCAGCCTATGTTGCGTACTCTCGCACTTACAGGTCTCATGGAAGGATGTAGTGATGCGACACTTTAATTTCGATTAAGTGAAAAAATTAAATTTTCGACTTTTTGATACACCAAAAAATGTTTTAACAAATAGTTAAATAGATCCGTTCGATTTTTAGCTAATGATCTCTTTTTGAAGAAAAAAAAGCGTATTATTGTAGTTTTAAACATGGTTTCGTTTCGGTTCTTATGGTTTTTAGATTTGCCCTACTTTTTTATGCGATTGTGTTGCTGTGTGTAGCTTAAGATGTTATTTTAATTTAGGTTTCCTAGTGGCTAGTGATTAACCATAACAATGTCAAAGACAGGATATAAGAGAAATCCAAAGATTTATGTAAAACTGCAACTTCAAGCGAATGCGTTGGTGCGTTGCGAATACTTTGTGAAGTTTGTAAAGTATAAAGTTTTTTCCATCAGTACTTATAACAACAGAAGTGTGACATATCGCATGTAGGTAGATACGTAATTATATAAATGCGTTTTTATTTCTCGACATGTGCATATAACTTTAATGTCACATCTCCAGACATAATTTAATGGTAACTCTAAAATTTAATTTGAATTTTATTATATTCTTCGTTGTACTATATTTTTCTCGAAAACAATAAATAAATTGTTTGAATTATAACAATGATAAGCAATTTTTAATTTTAAATATATATTTTAAAGAAAATGTATGGTCTATTGTTTTGATCCATTGGCAATTTTTTTTGGGCGATTTCACTGATGCGTGTAACAAAAATGAGCAACAAAAAACCTAAACATTGCCAAATTTCGCCTTACGTGCCTTTATTTTATGAAAATATTTCATTTGTCTTAGCTAAACTAATATTTATTACGTAACTGACCTAGAAGGATGGTTAATTTGCGCGCGTATATTTATATTCGTTCCATTTCGAACTGTAACCTGTTTAGGTTATCTGTATTCTTCCCTGATGTGTCATAGGTAAGGTGTCAATGATGGGATAAATGATACATTCATACAGTCAGTTGTATATTTTGACGTTTTAAATTATATATTTGTTCAAGGTATAAATGCAAGCGGGCAAAATGTTACTTATCTGCGGTGTGGCAATAAAAAAAATGTTGCCATTATTTTAAGCTTTTGACACTTAACGGAATAGGACAATTATCTATATATTTCATTTATAAGTTTTCTTTATTACGTTAATAACATACAAGAAACAATTCAGTTTGAAATACTTCTACTCTAATTTCAATTTTTTTTAATAATTTTAAATCTTGTTTGCTCGTTATTAAAGGGTATTTTTAGTATATGTCGAGAGTGCTACAGATTCCATTACTTTAAAATATTTAATAATTGTGGTATGTTTTATTAAGCTATAATATTGTAAAGTTTAGATAAATAATCTACTAGCTATTTCTAACATATGCATGTCAAAAGGTTAGAAAAAACAATCTGCTAATATATAGTTAAAATAAATATTTTAGCTTGTAACAAAACTTCTGAAGTCTAAGGCTAGTAGGTCAATTAGTTACAGCTACCTGTTATCTAAACAATTACAAAATAAATTGAGCCCGCGTGCTATTCCTATCATATGAAAAACATAGTTGTCTATGGCTATTCGTACGCTACACTAGCGTTGATTGTAATATAGCTTTAATTAGAATAAAATTATTGTATACAGAAATGTTGTCGCAATCGTGTGACAAATTTTACAACTTACTAGGTTACTTTTGTACGGGAGTATACGACATAATAAATTGATTTTGACCTAATCATTTTGTTTTATTAATTTACAAAACACTCCACAATGTTGTCGCCAGAAATAGATAATATCCAAAAGTAAAATATACTGTCGGAATTAACATCCAGGAGAAGTATACGAATTTAATAACACCCGTTTTCCAAATAGATCAAACCTATGACGTATTTACATATAATAAAAAAACGATACCGGCATTCGCAACAAGATATTACAGCTGTAATGTGTAGAGAAAGGGATTAAAAAGGAAAGAGGAGCAGAACACGAAAGAGGACTGGGCCCACACTCAGACGAAACAATACATTTAAATTAAATATTAAATGAAACACAGATTTTACTTTTAAAAATCGTTTTATAAAACATAATAAATACAGGCTCTAACACAATGGACAACAAATAAGGTGGGTGGGGCAAAATATAAAGTATTCAGGACGGCAAGTATCTTTGAATCCGTGCAGACTTTCTCGACGATTCCTTAAATGATATACTAACTTATGAAGTTAAGGACAACATTGGTACAATTTTTGACGTTATTTAGATATTAACGAAAACAAATTATAATTCAAGTAAAAAATATTTGGGATAAATTTTTCGATAACTTTAAAGTTTAATTTAGTGGAATCGTTAATTCAGTCCGTCGGGTTGAACACTTTAGTCAATATACAATTCTTATTATAATAACATTTTCGTTAAAACAAAAAAAAAATTTAGCTGCAATTATGTATCAAAAACAAGCTAACATAAGTCTTTATACAATTAAGCATAATATAAAATCGCTTGCAAATTATAAAACTTAGAGACAGAGGTTGATAACATTTTTATTGCACTGCTCAATTTGTAATTACAATTAAATAAGGTAAAATTGTATTTTACAAAATTACAAACATAATTAAATACTTCAATTTAACTGTACCAGAACAAATTTATTCTCAGTTTAAGGTATACGATGTGAAGTTAAGCTCGCCAAATGTTTTAGTTATTTTCTTGGTTAATGTCTACATTTACCAAACATATTTCGAAACTTTAAATTAAAAATATCAGTTAATTTCTTCTATTTTCATTTTTATGCTTATAATTATGTACTTATTCAATGTACAAGATACTTGCAAATTAAATTTATCAAGGAATGCAAACGTTCTACAAATTTCAACATATTTAAACTGTAACACTACAAAAGATTAAACATATTTTTTCTCACCAATACAGATAAAAAGTGCTCAATTTAAAAGTAAACCTCTATTTCTACATTACAATACCCTTAGAGTCGCAGTCAATAAACAAAGATAATCAAACCAATTGCACAAATCACAATGAATGACGTTGTTAAAAATGACTAGGAGATATTACTATAACATTCCGAAAGATGTGATAATTTGATTTCAAATAATAAATAACTAAGCAGTCACGCCCATAACCCACAGGGGTGAGCAGGGACTACAGATTTCAATTTGGCGCCATCCTGTATATCTCTCTCGCTTCTGCATCCACTCATCATAATACTTCCTGCCTCACACAGCCGCGTTGTGGAATGATTTGTCCCTAGCGGTATTTCCTAACCGATACGACTTAGGGGCCTTCAAGCAGAGAGTGTACTTCCTCCTTAAAAGCCGGCAACGCATCTGCAGTTCCTC
>DWLR01001804.1:0-17078 GCA_018246295.1 Papilio alexanor hazarajatica
ATATATATATATATATATATATATATACCCTTGATTTTATTATGAGTCATATGCGTACACGTTTAGCGTTTTATGATTCGGTCGCGAATCGATGTTATCGCGTCAGCTGTTAGAATTTTTTCTTCTGCAACATTATTTTCAATTTAATTCCTAAGAACAGTTTTACCTTAATTATAATAAGTAACTTAATTATTGATCGCAATACGGTGGTGGGAGATTACATATTAGGCACAAAGAATCAAAACCGCCCGTTAAGCATATTTTTCAGCACCGTCTTAATGTAAATGCTAAGGACAATGCCTGGCGAAGGGGAAGGGGGGAGGCGCCGGAAGGAAGAGGCCCTGCTATCTAATAAGACAAGCAGATTTCAAATGAGTTGGGCCCGTCTTTTTAAAATCTCCCCGACCGACTATGCAGACATACGCAGTGTATTGTAAAACGTATTCTATGTGGTAAGCATAGACTTTAAGTTTGCACTAATGTGTAACGTAGCTGTGTGTAATTTATTTTAACATTGAAAGCGTTGTTTCGAGAGCTATGTATTTGAATACTTTTCACAGAACTTTTTGTGATGGAAATTAAAACTTAAAGTACTATTTTGTATTTTTCAGTTGTTCTCTAGGGGGTTCTGCTTGCATCATCATCGCCCTGCCCTTTTTCCACCTACGTAGGGTCGGCACAGTATATACTACTTTTCCATTTGTCCTGAACTCTACTGTAGTCCATACTGTATTTGGTTTTGGCTACCGTTTTTACAGCTGGCCGCTTGCCTGTCGCCAACCCTCCTCAGGAATCCACCTCCCCTTCCCAACGTTTCCTTATAAGAAAAGAATAGGGGGAAGAGGACAGATAAAACGTATTCTTACGATTGATTCTTATAAAAGATCTTATAACCCATCGTAACCTTAACAACCAACTATACCATTCTTGAATAAAAATCCTAGTTAAATTTAACTGGTAAGGTTTTTTACATACACTGTACCTTTGTTCCCTGCTTACGACGCGTGAAGCGGAAAGTCGCGGTAAATTTAAACTAGCGTAGTGAGACTGGGTAACATCAAAGTTTTACAAAGTACTCAGATTTGTTGCTTTTTGTTTTAACATTTCGTTTTCGAGAGTCGAGACAAAACTATTTTCAATTTTCTAATTTAGTTCTTTGTCGTATATCAGTTAGGTACTTTATGAATTTATTACCTTTAGGCTACCAGCTTATTGCTAACCATGTATGGTTAGTTTGGTTAATTAAACATTTGTTATTTGTATGTTTAAACGACTTCAAAAAAGGAGGAAATACTCAGAACCACGTCGCTCATGAACCGATTTCAATTTTGATTTGTTGGAAATAGGAAAAACGCAAGTGAGTCCCATTTAATTTTGAAAGTCATTCACGGTAGATTTGTAAAGATTTCGTTTATTATAAAATATTACTTACAAAAGTGTTGTAACTTTCTGTCACGTGCATAGATTTTAGAAAAAATAAAATAGAATTTGAATTTCAAACCAATATTATCTCACAGATTCGTACTATATATCAAAATCAGACTCTTATATATCAAATATAGAATTTTAGAAAATAAATTCGATTTTTTTTCTATATATTTGCACATGAAGTCATGAATCTGTCATGAATTGATCAAACTGCACGTCTAATAACTCGATTTTTTTAAATTTTTAAATTCCTTAAAGAAAGTATTAATTCGCACATTTTCTAAATTCGTTAAAGAAAAAAATTTCAATGACACACCTCCCTTGACTCTTTTAATTTATTCATGTGTAAATAAAGTTTCACAACTTTGAATCTTTATGCAAGCAAAATCTAACTTTATTATAATAGCAGAGGCTTATTAATAAGGTACAGTTTGTATAAGTTCCTTGAAATATTCATAAGTCAATCGGTTATTTAAGCATCACTCCTCCGTTCAGATGACTGATGACTCCTTTGACACTTCGGGCGACCTATTGATGAGAAACGGCTTTTCACAACTCATTAATAATCTAACTTAGTCTTTGTCCAGAACCAAGCATCTTCCAAATTTGAATTTCCAAGTCATTGTGAATCAAATCTGCATGAATTTTAAACGCTGGTTACGGATTTGCAAAAGGCGTTTCTATCTACATGAGGTCTATTCTTATTTCTGATTTCGTGAGAGAAATCTGCACTGAGCTGGGGTTGCAAAAGAGTAGAGGTTTGAATTTTCCCGCGCTAGGGCAATAAATAATACTGCAACGCTATGCTGCCGTCTTCCCGGGATTGGTTTGCAAGAAGATCAGGGCCGTCATGAGCTCGTATCAGTGTATCCCTAGTTGGTTATAGTAACTGCTTATTTTTGTTTAAATTAAATGTATCGCATTCCAATGTATCAATTTTTTTCAGCCAGAAATTCTTAAAAGTTTCTTTAAGAAAAAAATAAGGGGTTAATGGACTCACGTTTGAGATAATTATTGTCTACGAAATGGAGTACGAAATATGAGAATTTTTCTTCACTTTGTAAGTTATTTGGAAGAAGTAAAAGTGTACACGAGCTATTTACCGCCTTTACACTAATTAGTTACTTCTAGTTTAGTACGATTGCGCTATTAAGTAGTTTAAAAGCCAGCCATATTTAGTTTTGTGTAATTGTCGATCAGACTTTTCCAAACTGAAAAGTTTTAGTGGTTTAGTAACAACTAAATGCTATAAATATGACTATAGACGGATTATATGTGATTAGTCGAATAATGACTCTTATATCTTTAATTTAAAATATGAAAGGAAATATTGTTAGTTAAGTAAGAAGAAGCACCCTAGAGCTCGGTGGTCTTACAACCACCGTCACTAAGTACCATAATCCAATCCTCCTCCTCCTTCTTTCCTTTCTATAAACATTATTAATCACTATTTCATGCTGCTGATGCGCCACATTTTTTTTGTAATTGACGATATCCTGAACAAAATTGCACTTTACTCACTAAAATTGTGAAAAATGTGGATATGCGCTAGATTCACACGGAGTTACGTCTTTTTTAACGCATGATGTCGTCTGTGCTCCCTTCTTATTTCGGGGAACATTTAGTTTTCTAGGCAATATACGTATTTATGTATGAAAGACGTCTTGTAGGTTAAACTTGGCAGAACAAGTTTAACTATGTTGTCTAAGCTTTGTAAATTCGTAAGAACTATAAAATAAGATACAAACAACGTTTTTAATGGTTTCCAAAGTTTTATGTGTACGCTATAGGACGCTATGGGGTGGCTTCAGTCACAAACGACAACTGAAACTTTAACGACGGCAATTTAAAGTCGTTCCTTTCGGTGTTTAATTGCGCAGTAAAACGACTTTTAATTACAGCAGTGGCCTGACATAATTTGTAGATGAACATTTTCAAACTGGATTTGAAATTTTGACCTCTATTTACCTGGTTTGATTCGTAAGTGTTTAGAATGCCTTTTTCATGGCATCTTTATCGAATGTTTATTATTTTAAACGTTTAATTTTGAAGTTATTTTGATATTAGCACATCCCTAGAAGATTTTAGAGAAACATTAGCAAAATCCTGATGTTCATTTTAATACTTTTATTTTATTTTATAACAACTATTAATGCGAAATAATTAAGTAAATAAATTTATAACGTTTTCTATTACTGTTCTGTATTGCAGGTCGAGTACATAATCGTAGCCGAATAGAAAGTACTCCCGCAGGCGAATTTAAGCGGTTGCCTTAGATCTCAGCCAAAAAGGTCTTTAAACGATTCAATTACTTTCAAGTTAATTGCTTAAATTATATTGTAATTACAATATAACATAATTAATAAATATTAATACAACAAAAATGTATTGAGGTAAATACTACTTATTTTTACACCCGTTTGTTTAAGTGTTGAAAAAGGTACGATGTATACATAAATTTAACGCATATTTAAAAATTGAAGATCTTTTACATAAATATAATAAATAAAATTAAAATTGAGTATTATTATTAAAGAATATTATAAAATCTCCGCTTCTTAACTTTTTTAAATTGTAAGTACAAAGGTTCCCGTGAGACTTTTGGCTTGGTCCGTTAGAGTTTACACTTGGATAAATCTTTTTAGCGTCAAAGTAAGCAAGCACTCTTTAAAAGATTAAAGATAATGTAATATGTATATCTTATTGTGTGATGACACTGAGACGGTGAACCTGACCTTTTGGTCTAAAAATTGTTTACATTTTTTTTATATGCTTATTTTTCAATCTAAATTGAAATACAATGTGACATACAAATTACTATTCTCTATGTAATGCTGAATGCTCTGAATTGCGGACACGTGCTTTCAAACAGCACAACAATACAAACCGCAGCGTGCTCGCAGATAATAAGCCTTATCTAACTCTAGCTTAACTCGAGCTTTTATTTCTCGCTGCTAAAAGTACATGAAATATCGCCACATTATTTTAATTGCTTTTATAATTACCAACTGAAATAAAAAAGATAAAGGAAATACTTATATTAAAAAAACTAGCAAATACCCTGCGGTTTTACTCGCCCGTGGTGCACATTGCCTGTCTGCATTATTATACCTTACACACATAGCGGTTTTTCTCTTTCTGCTCAACTCCTAAGTGCCATAGCGTGATGTAATAGCCTATAACTGTTTTCTATCTTTTGAAAGAGATGGGTCTAACATGAAACAGCTTGAGCGAGAGCAGAGTCTTAGCGTAAATTCTATCACTATGAAAAAAATAACACCGCTTTCCCATTAGTGATGTCATAGTAACTACCATCAATATTCTATGCATCGACTGGCCATTTTGATCGATTCACTTATCTGAAGTGCGATAAATCAGGGAATTCAATTTCCATTAATTATCCTCGCCGAGCGGCCGAGCAAGTGGAACCGAATGTTGCGCAGTTACTTATCAATCACAACGTTTATCTATCAATTTCTGCGCTATTTGTATTATATAAAAGTAGTTATATTTTTTTATGATAAGAGGGCAAACGAAAGGCGGATTGCATGATTCTTTTCCTCCCTTTAACCAACAGTCATCACCTACTTATTGATCGTAAATTTGACTTACCCAAAAAATATTTAATTACATTACACTGATTACTTTTTTGAGGCTGTTGTAAAATATTTTTATTGATGTTATGCTTGTTATGTTTTATGTTTTGTTATTTTCTTTGTTGTTGGCGACCGAAAATATCATACTAAAACATTGCACAGATTAAAACGTCCACAACGTGATTTACAACCGACAGATAAAATACACAGCCTCGATTTTATGTATGCATATTATTTAGCTCGATTAATGTAGTAATTTTCTAGTATAAATTTGCGATAAAATCTATATCTATATAAATAGACATGATCATTTCTTTGAATTTGGTTAAACTGGCTAATTTCAAGTACTAGCAATCGGATTTAAATAATTGTTTTTGCATTTGATAGACCAATTATCGAGGAAGGGTATAGGCTCCTAATATCACACTAAACTAAGGCGTGTGAATCCGCGGGCCACAGTTAGTTACTAGATAAAACATTATATACATTTAATGAAGTGTTACTCTTTAAAGATAAAAGCTTGAGCTAAGCCAGGCCTTTAGTGTTTATTGTATCATTTTTATTCACTGCCTGTATAATAAAAGCAATGAAGAAAGTGCAGTAAAGACTAAGAACAGCGACTTCAGTCTCTCCGTGGCAGTTAAGTGCCGTATTAAAGCGGACGAATCAGGTATTCTACGCACACTACACTGAGATCATAAAAATCTAAGATTTAAAGATTGTAGAGGATATAAAATTCCATACCATTTTAAGAACAATACTGTTTCTAAAGAAAACAAAAATGTTTTCTTTAGAAATAGTATAGTAAGCGGCAAAAATTATTACACATCAACCTTTGGAAAGAGATTTCGGCTTCGTAGAGCGTTATCTCTGTCACACACTTACTCAGGTCGATGTGCAATTCTTATAATCGCGTACTGCAGCATACAGCATGTTGTTATTCATCTACGTGATCTTATGTCCGTACCGCATTAGTGCCTTTAACGCTATTTCCTGTCACGCATTTTTTTATAACTACAAATGTTGGTTTTGATCCGATCATAAAACAAATTAAAAGAGATCTTTAAGAAAAGGTTGTACGCTTCTCCATACTATTCTCCTTTTACGCACACCAGCCATCGCGTTTGTAATTGTCTCCAACATTTAGTACAAAAGGGGACTATGCGCTTTGTTAGTATTATTCAAAACCTCAACTGGATTTATTTATTACATTTATGATTTATTAAATCATTTGCATTATCATTTGATTTACAGTTAAGTGTATTGAATGTGATCGTAAGGGTAATTTTATTAAAGTATTAAAATTCCATAGCAGATTTAACTCAAAAGAAACAGTGTGAACCCATAGAAACACATCAGGTACTTGTTAATCTAAGATATGTTTATATGGCTGGAAGAGAACGTTAAAAATGTATGAAAACTTATCTAGGTTTGTTATCAATATTATAACAATATTAACACATCAATAATTATAACTGGTTATAAATTTAATGGAACTATTAAATGGTTATCGACCGCTTTATATTTCTAATTCATAGCAAAATATTCTACAGCGCGTTAGATGGTTATTATTCGGGTCACTGAAATGCTGCGGAAGATAAATTGTTATAACCGTCAACGTTCACAAAGCACCGACGCACTCAATAAAAGCAAATTCATCGGCGGTCACTTAGATATTTTTATATTATATTGGAGCTGAAGCGACTAGTTAAAAAATATTTTCTTAAAATTTTTAGTAAAATATTCTAAGCAAGAAGCATAATCACTTCTTACAGTTTCCTGCTGCACAAACACGTGACACTGCTATCTTAAGTTACCCCAATTTTTAGTTACATTAAACAATTATAGGTTTATTGGAGTTTTTTCCACCACTTCTCTTTCCAGCATAAAGATTACATCGATGGTGGAGTTAGCTTTTTTAGCTTTTAAAACTACCACTGTCGAGTAGATTTAATACATGTCAAGTAAAATAGTCTACAAAGTTAATGTTACCGTCGGGATATTTAACTTCTACGCTGTTCCAAACTTAAAATTTCAAAACATCACATTTTTCGCTAAAATTCGTAAATTGCATAATATACGCGAAAATCAAATTTAGATAGCTATCTAGAAGCTATCAATTAGGTAGTGTTATAAAGTAATATGAGAGAAAGTTGGTATTTTACAGTTTATTTCACGATATCTCACAACTTCAAAACAACATTTCCGATGAAAATACAAAAATTAATATAAAACTGGCCTTAAATAGCTTACTATTTTATAGTATCCTATAAAAGTAAAGCTGTGCGTCTTATTTTCCTGAACTTGTGCGTGGAGACGTAAGACTCTGAACATTCATTACTCTGTGCAAAACACATTCAAACGTCAGTAGGAGAAAACCACAAAAGGGAAGAATGTTATTCGTATTTATGGAAGCTACTACAAAGCGGCTCCACTTGGCTTTTAACATATTATCAATGGAAGTGAAATGAACATTAAATATTTTTTTGATTAAATGTTATACTTGATTAAAAAAAAAGTTTGAAACCAACCCTTACAATGACGGACGATCTACTAAATCGAATAGTTATTTGAAGTATCACAAAAAATTATACGGATCAATTGATATACTTAACCGACTTCGAATGACAAAAAAGTAACAAATCTACTGGAGCTCTAACAAGATGGAGACTAATCTTAAAGGGTCAAAGGTTTTTTTTGCAATTCATCTGCGGGGCCTGACAGCGGAAATAACGCCGCGCTCTTCCGAGAAATTGCCTTAATTTATACTCCTTACTTCCCCATTTCTTTATAACTTTCTTACCAACTTTTTCCAATTGAAACAATGAAATACTTTGTTTTTAAAATAAATTAATGAGCCGTTAAGATCGTAGAAGGCGTAGCCTAGAGATAGGAGTGCATGGCTATTAAATAGTGGATCCTGTATTCAAATCCCAGTCAAGATAAAAAATATACATATGATTAATTTCTAAAATGACAAAGAAAACAATTGCTACATCTACTTACCACTTGAGTTTTAAACAGTTCTAATAAATATTTATTCTAATTTCTTTCATTCGCATGTAAAATGTTTATATTTTCCAATCATTTGGGAAAATGGCCAGAGAGGAAAGAAGATTTCTTCTACGATTGTCGAATAATTTTCTTTCGTAAAAATAGGTAAAATGATTTATAAAGCTATAATAAATAAAATGACACTTATTTCCAATGTGTCGATCTTCCGCGATCATCCCGCAGTTGCACACCAAGTAGGTTTAATTTTAATTCAAATTGACCAGAGCGTTAAAACATTAATTTGAGTGATTTTAACCTATTATTGTAATTAATTAAATAATAACAATAATATTAACTAAATATTATTGTTATTAATAAAAACTATACAATCAAACTTAAAATTAGTTGAACCTTGAATCATTGTGATGCATGTCACCCATTCCTTCAATTTATTAGCATTTTAGCTTTCATAACCTTTCAGTGTAATTGAGCCAGTATGCGTTCAGTGGTGGAAAGAAAACAAAAAACATTCGATTCGAATTTAAGTCAAAACAAAATATACATGTATCTACAAGATGACAAACTACTCTAGCCTATATTATTATAGTTCGTTTGACTTCCATTTATTTGACACATTTGTCAAATGCTGATGAATCATCATCAAATTTGGGATATTGCTTTTTTAGTCAAGCCCAGAAGCCGAAATATGACAAGAAAGACGTTATTTTTACGCGCAGATTTGCTATGCAAGTAATAGAAGAATCTTATAAGTCAGTCAGAGAGTGACAAGAGATGGTCATTATGTTTTCATTCATTCAACCCGATGGAGTCACGAACTAAAGTGAGTTGGGAATATTCGTGTTAGTTTAGGACGATTTCGTAACAAATTCAGTTTGTATAGGATAGGAGCCAATCTAACAGTACTTACAAGTAGAAAAGAATACATATGTTTATGCTTGTACTGCTAAGTTACACTTTGCAAAGTGATGAAGACTTACATTCGGGTATTTGGAATGTCTTCGTGCGATTAAAAAATATTCATCGATAATAGCTCGCCATCGCTAGCTCGAACGAATTCAATATACAACATGTAAACATAGGTGGTCAGCAAGGATGCATAACGGAATAAGCCAATCATCTTAAGGGCAAAAAACTGAAGCAGCAACGAGTCAGTTAGCATCATTAGAATGGAGCACTAGATGGCGCCACGGCACCAATTTTATGTAGCCATTCTTGGCTATGTAGTTTATGTAGTTTTATTAAAAGATGTATAGCATAAAGATACATAGCAAAGCCTTCAACTAAAGTCAAAATCCTCATATTTATACAACTTATTAAACAAAGAAATTAATATTTACCCCCTCTAATATTAAAAAGGTAGTAAGACAGTAACTAATTGGTTGATGAGTAAAATTTATGATGACACTGAAGCTTCGACACAAACAATATCATCAATATGAATTCGCGCACTTTATCATATACACACATACATACATACATGTGTACAAATTCATATGAACTTATCAAGGTTTTCTCGGTGTAGATTAAATATTTTTGTATGTTCCTTATTGCAAATTATTTCCTCATAATTTTTCCCTTATGAAATTATTCCTTTATGAATGTCTTGTTTTTGTTCTAGTTTGTTAAGGTGCTTTATAATGTTGTTGAATAGCGGGTCTTCCTCTGACAAGTAAATAATTTCATTTTAATGGAAGTCCCATACATTTTTTTAAGCTTTGTATCTTTATGTTACTGAAACAAATGATTTTTTATTTAAATAAATTGATTATTAAAATGATTTTTTATTAAAACAAAAACATTGATTATTTACTTAAATAATAAAAATGTTTGTATGTTTGTCCTCCATACGTTCCTAAACTCGTGGTTGTGTGATGTGTTCGGGGGAAGGATAGTAAAATGACTTCGGTTGAAATTGCATGCAGTATGCGTATTCTGATTTCATTCGAATGTAAGAGCGTTCTTTGCGATACAAATCCTGGCGTAGAGTTTGATTCCATTTTTATGTGCTCACAATATTGGACGTCGCCCTCCGCAGTGAGTCTTTTATTAAGCTATAAACTGTTGAGAATCAAGATTGGATTTTTGGCCCATGTTCGTGAATATGTTTTTAGATACAGAGTTTTTTTTTGTTTTATTGAATCCTTTTTTGCATTTTACTGTACACCTATCCGAATATATAATTTGAATTTTTAACTATTGGAAAAATAGTTTTAAGTTCCCTTTTCTTTAACAATGTTGTTAATTAAAAGGGAGTTATAGCAATGTAACGCCAGAAAATACAGACATTTTAAAAAAGTGCATTACGTGTTAAAATTTACAGAACATTCACAAATAAATAATCTGAGTTAATTGTGGGATTCATTGCCAGTACTTACGCAAACGCAAACGAGCAAGAGGTTTACCTAATATTGAGTGACCGCTACCCATGGGCATCTGTAACAAATGAGTAATGAAACTAATCAGTTGCAAATGCATTAATGGACAGAGGAGAGGATACTCAGAAAAAATGGTAATTCCTTTTCCTATCCGTACACCCGTGTAAAATACACTTCCTTTTTCCATCCTAAATAAGGGTGGGAAGGGGAAAAGGGTTAAAATTAAGATATCATCTGACGATACGCAGACTTCAATTACACGACTGTGTTCGGCAACAGCTGTTATTGTTGCGGACTTTCTTTACCAGTGATATTAAATAACTTAAGTATTTATACAAATAGAATATTAGATTAGCTTTAAATTGAACATAAAACAATCTTATTAAACAGAAGAGAAAATTAAGAAATAACCGTACTGTCTGTATTTATTGTGTGAAAATTATAACGAAGTTACCACATTGACATTAGCATAACACACAAAGATACAGTTAATACAGTATATACATATGTATCGTTTCATACAATGTTTGGTGTTTAGGAAACAGAGAGGCTTTGTGTGGAGGGGTCTGTTTACAAGAGCCGCCCGTGTTGCGGCATGCGCCGCTATCGGCTCGGGTCCATCAAGTAAACGGGGACACACAGTTCTAGAGAATGGCTAGCATTTATCACAAATTACGAAGTTTTTGAAACGGAAGTTTTTCTTTTGTAAAACATTACAAAAGTATGTAGTATTTACATTGTACCGCAAATACATAGTAAATCTTTTTATTCTGAAACAACTTGATTTAACACTGTTTCTTTTAATATAAAAAGTTGTATACATATAACATTCAAAACCGAATTAATTCGAACCCATGAATTCATGTTTCGAAGTTCATACCCTGAACCATTAGGTGCGACGAGGTTCTGTTGAATATTTTGTGTATCAAATGTTAGGAAAAATATAATTAACCATTACATAAACGTTCTGCTCATCTCGTCACTGCCACGGATAACAACTAATGGTTTTCACTCGTACAATCGTAATTGCAATCTGTAATCTGGATTCGTACTTCCTGAATGCTCACACGATGGTTAGCGAGATTGCTTCGCGTTGGAAGTCATCAAGCGTAGGATATAAAACATCACGTGATTGTTTGAATGAAACTTTGCAGGCTACCCATTGTCACTTTAAATAGAAGAGTTAGAGGATATTGTCGTGGAAAAAATAATAAAAATGTGTATTTATAATACAAATTTAATTGTATTTGTGATTGTGTTTTCTATAAATTTTGTATTATTTATAATACAAAACGTATAAAATAGACATAATAGTAGTCGAATCGACCCGTGAAGTACGTAGAAGAATTTTATGCTTCTGCGTTTCGTCTGATGAATGAAGTGCCGGACCCTTTTTCTTTCTCTCCTCTCCACCGTTCGAGAAGGCTGACACCCAACCGTAACTCGGCCGACTAATAGATTTTAAATTAGTAAACTGGATATTTGAACCTAATTTACTAAATAATTAAACAGCTAAACTCTCGTTCGCGTATTTCAGTGTAGGTAAGTTTCAGACCTGTCAGTGTACTATATAAGTTTCAGATAAGTGGTAGCATTCTGCCCCGCACTTGGCCCCACCGAAGTATGCGAACCAGATTTTAGCCGTTTAATTAATTATTTAAGAGATTACATTGCAAATGCCGAATATCTCTTATTAGTTAATATCTAGTAACCTTTTTTTTAAATTAAATATTAATCATTGAATCGTTCTATTATTGTTGAGGAAGTGTGTATTTACTGAATGAGTGCTTTTCGTAACAAAATATATTGGGCTGCGTACATTTTCGGTAAAGTTTAGTTTAAAGTGAAACTAAGCCTAATGAAATTCAGTAATACCCTTTGTGGTCAAAGCAGACGCAACGACGTGTACCAAACTGTGCGGCAGCTGTGTTAGACACACTGCCTCGAAGTTCATCGTACAAGTATTTTATCATATATCATAGCATGAGTGGTACACACATCAGTAATTCAATAATTCAGTCTTTCTATTCACTGTTTAACACTGCTTTGATTTAAAAAAAATGTGAATAAGTTTTAACGTCGCAGCCAAGATTTGTCTCACTGGCGGTTAATCCGCTAACCTCGGGAGTTTTGTAAATTTGATATCATCATAGAATAAACAGTAAAAAAAAATGTAGTTAAATTTTTTTTTATATTATGAAATATATTAATGTAGACCTCAGATTTATATCGGTGATTTGCATTTGACTTATGTAAGTTATTATTAAATAAAAAAATTAACAATAGACTTAAAACCTTAAGCTCCATAACAATACAACATCCAAAAACTGTTCAGAATATTTTTATTTTTTTTGTATATTTTTTTATTGAAATGGCTTTTTTCCACAAACAAACATCACTTAAGTTCCCAATATCGTAAAATAACTTTTTTTATTATATTTTATAGAGTACATAACCAACAATTATCTATACTAAGTCTGTAGAGTCTGACTGTAATTTCAAGTATTCTTTGTATTTGTTTTAGATATTTTTTAAATTAGAAATTAATTAAAAAATATGTCGCATTAATATGAACTTAACTATTTTTTAGATTAAGAACCGCCTCCTATTTTTGTAGTCGATTAAAAAGTACTTAAAACAACAGTAAGAGGTAAATATATGAACAATTTTCTTTTCGAAATATTTCAAATTTATGGGCCGTTTGTAATGTGAAAGTTTTAGACTTAACTTTTGAATGGAAAATTTATTTCAGCCCCTTTAATTACATTTACTTTAGAAAGTGATGTTAATATTTAATAATACACTATAGAATTGCATTTAGTGTAATTTATATACACAAAAGTAAATAATCCTAAATAACATTTTTACTTCAGAAATACGATGTACATTTGTGAATTACATGTCATTACTCAGAACATCGACGGTAAGGTATCATTAGAAATGAAAATATACCCAGCCACAATTATTGTCTACTAGCTGTTGCCCGCGACTTCGTTCGCGTGATCGTAGTGATTTTTTTTACCCTCCGTAATTTTCTTTTGTAATAAATGCTCTCCTGTATTCTTCCCAGTACCTTAAAGAATATGTGTTGAATGTGTGTAAAGTTTAATGATGATCGGTTAAGTAGATGTTACGAACCCCCCTTATACCCCTTCAACCCTTTTTTCGCAATGAAATGTAGCATATTTTTTATGTAGAGTATTACCTAAGGTCAAATCTATCGTTTTACCAAATTTCCTCAAAATCGGTTCGCCTCAAAATCTTAGGATGCCCTTAAAATATATGGACTCGATATTTGATCTTTTAGAGCTAAGTGACGGTTCAGATGTAGCAATATTAGACAGTTGATTAAATAATTAATCAAATTTTAGTTAAATCGCCACATACTTTTTGTGAGACGGGATTTTTTATACCCACAATGTGACAGACTTCTTAAAAGATTAAGATTATCCAAAGATACTTTATTATTTTTGAGGAGTAAAGAAGAACACATTTTGAAAAACCTGATGACAGGTGTGAATATTTTTAAATTTACCAAATCCAATTTTTATTATTTTATGCTATATAGCGACCTAACGAAGCAACATTGTAACAATTTTAAAAGTTAATTTTTTCACCCGCTTTGTAATAAACACGCAATCCCGTACAACCGAAGCGTCCAGCCGTCCAGATTACAGATCACACATAAGACAAGAAGGTCAAGTTACATTGGCAATTCAAAATGTCTATTTTTAACTTTGTATTATCTTTGAACCATCTTCATTTTATAGAATATCATATATATTAAACTAAAGTTTCATCCCAATCAACGAAATAGTCATTTTATAGCATTTTTTCTGAAGAACTGTTTAACGTAACACTTTAAATTGATATAACTTTTTTATTTATGCACCGACTTAGATGAAGTAAAAACTTAATCTAACGATTGAAGCTAATTACTACGCATCGAAATCGGTTAAGCCGTTTCTGAGATTAGCGCAACAATGTAACAGAAAAACAGCCATACAAACAGACATAAATTTTAAAAATCGTTGTTTTGAGTTCTATATCATTAGTAAATACTAATGTAATAGTTTTGCTAATTTATTTTCCATGTACAGACACTGATCAGTTACGATTTTATTATATGTATAGATATAGATACGTACATTATATTTTATTTACTTCAATTATTACCTATATATTATACGGGAAGATGTTAACAACGGCTTCGCACGCGTTCGTTTCTTATTTTACTAGCCATTATTTTTGTAATTTGTCTCCGCGTCACGGATACTCAACATTATCACAGTAACCGATATTCTGAATAAAGCTTATTTTTTATTACTTATCCCTCAAAAAGGGAAGAATTATACAAATTTGTAGTCGGTTTTATTTTATTTAAGAAATCTTAAGAGATTGTATCAATTGATGTTTGAATGTTATTTCATTTATTCAATAAAAGCAACAAAAATAAATATATAACATAGTTCTATGTGGTGTGCAGTCTCTAAAATAGTAATTAAAATATATTACTCTCATCAACTACATTTGGTTATCATAAAGCACAAATTGTGATTTTTCTTTTTCTCCAACCTTTTTCACATTTTGTTCTCACAGCAATAAGTCTTAACCGGTACCTACATCGTGTCCCTTACTTTTTATACCCGGATTGATGCCAAATCTTTTATGATTGTAATAATGACTCTATGACATAGGTTGCGATTTTTGGAGACATTTTAACAAAGTTGTCAAATGTCAAAAAAGAAGAAAGGCAAATAAAAAAGGGTGTGCATGGAAGCTTGTACACTCGGAAGCAGTTATACCTCATTACAAATATTTATTTATTTTTTATCATTACAACTTAATGTTAATTTGTTAAATTTTGGTCAAAAAGACAAGTCAAAACGCCGTACACTTACTTTTGTCTCTGCCCCATCATTACGTTGTTAGTTTGGGCCTCTTAGGAGAAAAGTTAGCCGGTGTATATTGTATGTAGCATTTCAGTAAAATCAGCAGCTATGTGCTGTAAAGTTTCTGACTCGGTTGCGGTGTTTTTCTCTAATGCATCTAAAGCAGTACGACTTAAAAAACAGATTTATATTAGGAAATTGCTTAGTATCAAGATAGGTCTGATTTTGACAGGCATGCTAAGAAACCTTATGCGGATATTTTTCAGTGCCAAGTATACTTTTCTTACTGAGTATTTCACGCTGCCAACTTGGCTTGTGATTTTAGGTTAGAAAGTTAAACAAAAACTATCATGCAATAAATTAAACTGAACCATTTACGATATTGTTGAAATGATTGACATACAATTAATGATATCAGGATGAGATATTCGCCGTATTTGAGGCACATATATTCGAGTTTTTTTTTTTAGACAAAGTCAAATATTATTATGACTACTGAATAGGTAACAATAAGTTAAGATCTTTGATAATAAGTTTAAAACAATGTATGCACGTAAACAAAATTCTACTATTTTAACATGTGTGTGTAATTATATGCGGTGAATACCAATAAAACATAATTTTTTCTACTGTGTTTGTTTCTTTGAGAAGTAAAAGTAAAAGCTATATCTGACGCCAGTGCAAAGTACGATAGTGCTATGGATCATTATATTTTTGTTGGTTTATGAAATGTAAAGATATTTGATCGGACCCGCAATTCATTCCGCTACATCGGTTGCTATCTGGCAGTTAGGTTCCAAAGCTGTAAACCTTTCAGTTATTTGTTCGGCCACGTGGATTTTATAGCTGGCCTGAACAGCAGTTACCCACGACTTATTCCTTATTGCACTGAAATTTAATACTATAAGTTTTTGTTAGACATTCATGAACTGATTGGCTAAATACGTACAGACGCAGGCGTAACAAGACCCTTGTTTTATACAGTAGGACGATGAAGATATAGATATAGTAAGATATAAAGAAGCGAAAATATATCACTCATCATTGGTAATCCGATGACTTGATTTTCTGATATCTTTCTGATAGATTTGATGTTTCATACAGTAATATTAAATGCCACAAAACATATAACTTGGTTTAGACAAGTAAATGTGATCATATACACTAATTGGTCTTAAAAATTTGATAAACTTTTAGAAATACACTGTTGTGGTCCGATGACCTCGTAAAGACGACAGGAAGTCGCTGGATGCGGTGCGCGGAGGACGTCATGCTGTGGTAGGCATTGGGGAAGGCGTTTGGTCGACTGTGAACTGATACAGGATGATTACGCTGATGATGACGCAGTTATATCATCCTACCTCTTAATTCTGAGCCCATTTGAAACTCACGTTCATTTCAGAAATAACATTGTAAAGCGTTACTAGCAATAACTTATTATAGAAAAACTGATTCCGAAAAATCAATACGAACGTTTGAGTCACAAACCTTGTTGGTAGCTAAACGCACATCATATTGTATTTAGATAATGACAGCCGCGTGCACGGAAACTCAATGCCATAGCTACAATCGAATTTCTCCGTAATAATTTATATTACAACGTTAATATTATTGATATTACGTAAAGGGAGGATTATTGATATTTCGTATTTTTAGAATTTCGTGAAAATATTCAATATCGAAATTACATTTTAGAACATTAGTAGAACATTTCTACTAATGTATACGTATGGGTAAATGTAAGTGTAAATATATATATATATATATATATA
>DWLR01001805.1:0-17076 GCA_018246295.1 Papilio alexanor hazarajatica
TAAAACACGGAAGTTTAACTAAATTTTAAAGGTGAAACAACTACTTTCTATAAGTCAAAGTTTAGACAGAATTTCTGCCTCAAGTAACCCTAACTTGTATGGAGAGGAAAACGTAAACACCGTTGGATTCTTATCTGAAAGATGTAGATTAACTCGGAATTAAAATAGCAAACGAGGTATGATTGACGTTTATCTCATCTGTAGGTATTAAAAGAGCTAACACTGTTTTTAGTTTCTTGTCCATCGCCATTTCAACTTAATTGTCGTATTTTCTTTAGTATGTCTTTCACCTTCGTTGTAGATCTAATATCTTCTGCTCTCTTACGGCTTCTCGTCACATCTAACATACTTCTTTCAAATGCTCTTTGACAGGTTCCTAGTTTGTGAAGATGTTTCTGAGGCAACGCCCAAGTTTGGTATTCATACGTGAGACATAGCATGATACATGTATTAAACACTTTTTATTGGCTGTCATAGGAAAATGTCTACTTTTAAATATCTCCTTAAGGGACCAGTATCTTTTCCAGGCACAAGCCACTCTTCTATTTCCAAATCCGGTACGTCCCTAAATGATATTAATTGCCCTAAGTACACGTAATTGCATATTCTACTCGTATATCTTCATACTCTATTTTTACGACTATTTCGTCCCTGTTTGTCATTAACTTTGTTTTTGATTCGTTCAAAGTAAGACAAACTAATCTTCTTGAGTCCGTCAATTGTTGTAACATATGTTGGAGTGTGCTAGGGTTATCACTAAAAAAAGCCTAGTACTCTCCAATAAATTTTTCAATTACGGTTATACAAATTTAGCGGATGTTTTGTCAGATATTGATGTTTTTATAGCCGTTTCTGAAACTTCGATATTTTCGCTAAGTTATAAATAGCTTATTGCAAAATGTATATGTATTTTTTTAAAAAAATAAATAGATACTAGCAACGCTGGGCTTCGCACGGATATCAAACCATATATTTTGTTTGCATATTTTTTCTGTTATACCACATATATTGTTTGTGTGTATTATATCACATATAACGATGTTTCAAAAATTAACCTCATATTAGTATTTTATACACTGTACACACGTAATCCTTCCTTCTTGATCCCTTTCTTACAATTATGAAAATCATCAGACAGAAGATGTGGGTGACGATTTAATCGACTTCAAAAACGCAGAGGTTCTGAATTCGATTGTATTATTTATGTCACGCTACGTCTCATTGCAACTCAATTAATTCCAGACCAGGCTTGTCTTTAATCCACCAATATGCCAATTTTCGGTACATCTTCGGAATCCAAGGTCCAATGACATTCAAAATTAAATGAGACCCATTTGCGAAGGTCCCCATTCCACCAAAAGAAAAAAAAAATGAAATCGGTACGTAAATGTCGAAGTTCCGCGGTTATATTTGAGGACCTCCTCCTTTTTTTCAAAGTCGGTTAAAAGGGAAGTGATGAAATTTGAAGTCGGTTTTATTTGTGATAAAAAACGTTAAAAGATTATTTATGAACACGACAGCGCCCAACACGCGAGCATTTATTTCGCGAAAGTCCGTTGTTGAATTTTTCAGTTGAATATTGTAAATATAATCGTAATGTTTTATATGTAATTAACAACTACAACAAGACAACTGATGGCACGAATGGCCCGCTCGACCGGTGAAATACCACGACCTCACAGAAGACAGGCGTAAGTAGAAGTTTTCTGCGTTTCGTCTGATGAGTGAGGTGCCGGAGGCCTAATTTTAGTCCTCTTCCCTACCCTTTTCTAATAAGGAAAGGGTGGAAAGGGAAGAGGACTAGGACTAGGAGTTGTATTTTTGCTATTCACATGTAGTTCACATTAATTAAGTAAATAAGCCAATTTCTTTTTTTCTTTTCATTTGTATTTGGTGCCCTCGGCGGAAGCATTGTGTTGACAGCCGATTTATTTGGTGCGCCTCGCGGTCGGAAAACCATCGGAAAGCATTGATTTGCGATAAAAAAAACGGGCTTTGTCACGCTGTCTGCGACCGAAACTCAAAGCAAGCTGCAAAGCGCTGTCGGTATTGCGATCACCTGAAAATATTTTGTACATTTTTAATATAGAACATGTGGCAACATTGCGTATTCAGTTACATGAATAGATTTCATATTAAAATTTACTTTATCCAAACTTTATAAACACTTTAATAAAGTGCTGAATAAATGACGAATAAACGGTCTTAAATATTCGTCAATAAATAATCATCGTCTCGCCAATCGTAAAGAAAAATATTGACATTCAGTAGCAGAATAAACTGGTTGTCTTAAAAACATTGAAACGAATAAAAATTGTATCAATTACTATTTCTTTAATGGACATTATATATATGCTTTAGTAAATTAGTAATAAACTCAAAAGAACAACAAAAGATAACTGAGTGCTCTTCTGATATCTCGGGTACGAAGTGTAGAGAGGTGGGTTGCAAATACAAAATAATGTAATTGATGAAATGAAGCAGTATGGTTCTTATTAAAATCATGTTGCAAATAAGAAAAGTTGGATATAAACTGTTCGGTCGTCGACCGCAATTGCGCTTTCCGTTTAATGTAAATATTTGCCTCAATAAAACTATTTGGGTGATTAATTAAATAGAGCATGACTTGTTTTTCTTTCTCTAGCTACCACTACGGCAGGGCTGGCGAACGAAGAAAAATTCCGGCATAAACATCTACATTTAAGTTCTTTTTGCATCACCTTTTATGTTGATAGAGGGAGTTAAAAGCGACAGTGTTTATTGCAAAGATTGGTAGACGTGGTGAAATTGTATGGATTTCGAAGTCAAAGTTTATTGAAAAGCCATTTCAATAAACTTTGACTTCGAAAAACATTGTTGTCCTGTTTTTATACGTTTTTCACTTTAAATATCTTAATTTAGTCGCCAATAGCCGTGAATTGAATTTTATGTGGTAAATAATATTTGGGATTCGTTTTTTGATTAATTTAGTGTAGTGTAACATCATTTAATTTAGTGTAGTGTAACATCATGTAGTAATGGACATTTTAAAAATTGAGTTCATAAATTGAGTGCTACTGTCAAAAGCCATTATATAAAAGTTCTACTACTGTTAGCAGTTGGACAACAGTAACCCTTGTGTTTCGGTAGACTCACGTCGGCTCTCCAAAAAATTTTTAATGTCACTGTTTCGCTGTAGAAACAGGTGGTAATCATAGGTAGGCGTTCTCATCATAAATGGGTAAATGTGTGTAATTTAGGCCACCGCTGGGCGGTCGGTCTGATTCAACACTTGGTTGGGGCAATTAGAGTCAATTTGTAGCGCGCATTCTCTGAGCATGGTCTCGAATCTAACAAAGGCTTATTTCTCTCGAATTGGGTTGAATGTTTTGCACGATGAAATGTTCCGTAGGCGCTAAATATGTTCTATGAAACAGTTCCCAAAACAGTTTTTGCCTTCAACAAAAATTAGGTATAACAATATCTGTCTCAAAAACATAATAAATCTTCTGCGCGTCACCAACAAGGTTTATTTTTTTATTATTCAATACTTTTCTATATATTTTCGTTTATACTGCCTTCTAATATATAATTACAGATAATTGTAAGATTCATTATCTTAGAGCTAAATTCTATAGATAGTTGACAACCATCTAGAAAGATATTAGGTAAAATGGAAAGTTGTCAACTTTAACAAAATCTTTTTTTATAGAAGAAGGGGGCAAACGAGCAACGAGTCGCCCAAAAGATTGATCACCGCCGCCTATGAACATCCGCAACACCAGAGGAACCGCAGATGCGTTGCTGGCCTTTTAGGAAAGAGTACGCTCTTTTCTTGAAGGACCCTAAGTCGTATTGGTTTAGAAATACCGCCGAGGACAGATCAATCCACAACACAGCTGTACGAGGCAGAAAATTTGGTGAAAACCGAGCCGTAGTGGAATGCCACCAATCAAGATGGTGTGGATGGTATTTGGCGTTCTGTCGAGTTGTTCGATGACGAAACTCAGCGGCAGGAATTGTTCCAAACAATTTTTCGGAACACTCCCCATGGTAGAGGCGATAAAAAATGCTAAGAGAACTGACGTCCCTTCGCAAGACCAGTGAGTCAAGCCGATCAGTAAGAGCACGGTCATTGACGATTCGAGTCGCACGTCGTTGTACACGGTCAAATGGAAGAAGCTGCTATTTGGGAGCACCAGCCCAGAGATGCGAGCACCATATGAGGTCAAACCTGCGCCTTATACAGCTGTAAGCGGTGGGCCGGCGTGAAATACTGCTTCGCTCTTCCGAGCACACCAATCTTTTTGGGGGCCAATTTAGCCTTGTCTTCCAGATAGCCGCGGATTCATATTCAATATGTCAACGCCGAGAACATTAATACTGGCTGAGGTAACCAAAGGAGTATTCTCGAAGATAAGGTTAACGACGAAGGGTTGTTTTTTAGCGGTAAACGCGCAAACTTGTGTCTTTTTGGGGTTGAATTCGTCAACTCCAGTTCGAGACACGACCCAGTAGAGTCTCCAGATCAGACAAGTTTGTTCTGGTACTCATTGACGCAATCCCGAGAAATATTAGCGCGGGCCATGTACAAGGCATCCCCGGTGCTATCGTCTGCATAGCACTAAACGTTACTAAGATGCAACAAGTCATTGATATGCACAGGTGAAAAAGGGTGGGAGATAGTATCTTGTGTCAAAAAATCGGAGAAAGACCTTATAACGAGGGTATCTTTTAGGAAAATGTGAAAATGAGTCTCTATGTTTACGTAAAAGTCTTTTAAGGCAATAACTACATAATACGAGTTTTGAACCAAATGTGGTGTTTTTGATCTGAACGAACTGTAATTTTTTCTATATCTTGTTTTAAAATAAAAATAAAATGTTCTTAAATCATATCGCATATAATCTACGAGTACGTTTTTAGTCGAAATTACATTTCACGAATTGTAGACCATAATACCACGAAATACTGATGACGTAGTTAATCGAAGAGTTTAGTACAGATAGTTACATTTATTCCGTGGCAGTTAAACCTACATATTATGCTCTTCAAATTGATTTCAATTAAATAGGAAATGATGAAACTTAATGACTTTTTTTATAACAGAAGGTGGCAAACAAGCAAGCGGTCACCTAAAGGCGACCGCTACCCATAGAAATTTGCAACAATCATACTTAATAATTACTTTAAAAAAAATCCTTGTGACTAAAAAAAAGACACACCTACTTTTAAAACGATAAGGACTTAGTCTACAGTTTAACCACAAACATTTGTGGTTATTGAAAATCATCACACAAATAATTGGCCTTGGCCTGGAACAGACCAGCGGTACACGCTATGTATGTGAATTCTGACGGTTATGACTGAGTCTTCAATATTAAATTATTCCAATAAATTACTGATTTAATTTCGATCTCAATATTTAAATATCGAAGACCAAGTTAAATGCCTAATTTTGAAGAGAACAAGAAACAAACATAAAGGGAACGAAGCAAAATCATTTGTAACAATTTTAAATGAGTATTTACTTGGGAGAAAATTAAATTCTCTCAAAGTCTTTGTTGCTTATTGTAAACTTGTAATGATTTACAAAGACCGGATCGCAGTCCGTCTTGCCATGACTACAAAGTAATTTGTTGTAACTTTTCGAAACTATTTCTTTGTGCCGGGAACCTCATAGTTTCCAATTTAAGTTGGTTAGTTTGCGCGGCCACTCTCATACAACTTACAGAGGTTTTGATGATTAAATCCAATACTTTAATATTCGTAATATAGCAGAGTTTCTTCTAATAACAATAAAATACGTTATTTTCACTTTACTTACCATTTATGTCGGTGTACAAATATTTTGATAGAAGAAAAATAAATCCTCTGTGGCTTTAGGCATTCAAAGGAGACTACTGACGTCTTCTTCGCGTTAGCTATCACGTAAACCTGTGAATAATTGTTCTCTCTCCTTTTGAGAGCGATTGTTTTCTTCTCCATGATTTAAAGTTTCTGTTAAAATATATAAAAAAAAACTTAATATGAAGAAAGGAACCTATCGACTCATCATTTACTTGTTCATATATCTACTACATTTATGTATTGAAAAAAAAAACTGAAATAATTATTAGCCTAAATTTGTAAAGTCTGAAAGAGCTAGTACAATTTTGATAAATCGTTAGAAATCGATATTGTCTACAGATAAGAAGGTTTTTAATTTTTATTATTAAACTAACAACCCGCTAAGGCCGAGAACATGACAAACAAAAAAATAATATAAATAGTTAAGCATTGATAGAAGAGCTTTCTATTGATGATAGAATTTTTAAAATCGGTTCGGCAGTTAAACTGGAACAAACGAGCAATGAAATGTTTTCTCTTTATAATATTAGTGTAGATAATTGAATTTACTTGAGCGATACCAAGCGTGCACAACCAGTATATTGTGCTCGATAATTACACTGTCCCGCTATATATGCGAAGCTTTACATTCCAGATACCTCGAGCATTTAGAAACACCGATAATTAATTTAAAATAATCAATATCAAATGTTTTGTAGGTTACCTAAATAAAGTTAATAAATGGAAATCCACTGTTTATGATTTTGGCGCTTGCGCTAATTCCATTTACAATATTTGTACCAAGTAGGTAGGCAAATAACAGTTCGCGCTTTGTTTATGAGTACACGGATTTGGTAAATTTGCGTTGCTTAAATATTTATTTTAAAACAGAACTTTAAATTTATTACATTTTGCTTACGTCGTAGTAATATTTAGCGTAGACGCGTAGTCTGTCTGTAATGTTTAAAAGAATTTTACCGCGGAAAATATATGAGAAACAAGCTGCGTAATACTAACAGCAAGCAATTTAAAAAGACATTAGACATAAATCCGACTCTAGGTCTTAACGGCAATTTATTATACAGATGACTCACGTTTTAACACAATATTAGTTGTTGTTACAGCGATTACTTTTGTTGTCACTGATTGTTAATAAATATAGTTTCGCATCAAAACTACGCCTAAGTCCGAGCTTTTCTTACTTAAAGGTTATAACTGATGGAGACGTGGAAGAGTTTGCGGGGCTTTATTTACGGCTACCGCCGCAGCATAAATACACAGACGGATTAAAGTATTCAGCGGCGCGGAAAATATTGCCCCAGCTGTATTTTCTGTGCGATTGTATTTTCCGTAAGTGTTAAAGTTTGTTCCGTCAATGTGATCCTCATTGGACATGCTCCTCGTCGATTTACGACGACGAATGCATTGTGTAAACAAGAAAAGTAGTTCACCAAACTCGCAATTAAAATAAATTCTACAAAAATTACACACATTTCGTTTTTAATACATTTTATAATACGTATGTTCTAGATGAGACTTCGGCCCCAAGGCCGTGACTACATATATTACATTTGTTTCTAAAAGTGTATTTTAGTATAATATAATACAAAAAATTAGTCTCCAAGTTTGTCGTAGCGGGATACAAAAAAGTAAATAATTAAATTCCCAACCGATTCGGCCCCGAACGCCACCGTCAAACTGCTATATTTAATTCATTTCTTAACATTTCATGATTTAGTTTTTGTAAACTAATTTTTATGACGGGAAATTCTGGATGACACTTTTTTTCGTTTGGCGATGACGTGGTTTGGTATCATTAAACTATTTTAATGGTCCTCGATAGATAATTTTGGATAATTTTTTTTTTTTTTGTTGGCTTCGATAATATTTCGTAGGGGTTTTATGTTTATTAAAATAAAATGTGTGTCGTTCTTAGAATTTAAATCTATTGTATTTTTTTAAATTATAGAGGAAAATTTAGATCTAGATTTTAGATAAGAATTTGCTGTGATGTGTGTGTCAACATCGTTAGCACCAGTTTACTTGGGACACAGATCTTCCAAAAGCATGTAATTAAGCCTCTATTCAAATAGAAGATAGACATTGAGGATCTAACATCCAATCCATCAATTTAGAGTAACAATTTATTTCCTTTCACGGGTGTTAAATGTTTTCAAAAGTATAGGCACATATATAAATCGTATAAAAAGAGAAAAATCTGATATGAAAAATTATGTTCTGTTTACTACTGGGAACGTTTTCATTAGTTTTGAAAGCATTTTTTTTGACATATCGATGAATATGCTAAGAACATGAATATTTATTATTTATTATTACATTCTGTATGTGGTCGAGGCGTCGATTTCGTTTTTAAAATTTGTAGTTGTCTCGCATATGCACGCCCTTTGAGTTTTGCTTGCATTTTATTACTAACTCTACACATAAATGTTGTATGAGGCAAATATAAACGATATCAGAAATAGCAGCGCATTCACATCTAGCTGTACACGCGTTTGCAGTGAAACATACTAGAGAAATTTTAAGACGATGACTCGGTGCGGTATATAGTTAGAAATTACTAGGAAAAGTTTAGTTAATTGATGAAGGTTAGACGTTTTATATAAGGTCAGGGTATTTGTTTTAAAAGATCTTGCAACTGGAGAAGTATATAAGGAAAGTATGAATAATCTGGAACGGTTGTTATGGTCACGTGCCACTAGAAAGTTTTTCCAGAAAGTATTCTTAATCTACTTCTGATTTATTTTTGCTATTCTTTTATATTAATATTGTATAAAAGTTTTCGTCTATTCACTATTACTTTGTATTGTAAACTAGTAATATACTCTAATACTAGTCTAATAAAAATAAATATATTTTAAACTGCATATCATCACTAACAATATCGAGTATGTAACATTTTTGAATTCTTGATTTTTATATACTTTATTGTGTATTTTATATACCTTTTATATACCTAGTGTGGGAATTATACAAAGGTTTTTTCTTGTATTTCTGTAAAAATTATGTTAATACACCATTGGGATTAATACTGACCCGTCCACAGTTTTCGCGAAGCTTTTAATGTTGTTTATTTAAATCAGCCATGTTTTTGCAGCGCTCGAGGTTAGCAGACCGAAAAAAGTCAACCATTAGGCTTCATTTATACTGCTACACGGGTTGCTAGAATTAAAAAATGTAATAAATTAAAACGGCTCTAGAATGTATGTAGCAAATTGGGCAATGTATGTTAATTTAAAATTGTACATACAATTAATATTATTAAATATTATTATATTTAAAATAAATAAGTGATACGTTTGTATTAGCGAGCGTTTGTATTATAGGACACGCCTACATATGGACACTCATGCATTTACACAGACATTATATCAGTGTACGTATGTGCCTATATTTACTAGTATATACACATGAATGCACAATTATCACCTACACTTACATACACACCTAGCACACCTCTAAGTTCTTTTTATAACTGTAGATTGTTTTGGTCGTAATTGTATTAACATTTAAATGCTAATTGTTAGTCGCCATGCGCTAAGTTGTGAACTTGATGTTATTTAACATTCAATACTTATGAATGAAAAGATTTTTTTATTTAATTCTTCAAAGTAAAATTTCATACTACATAATTTAAATTAAATAAATTACTAGCCATAAATCTGATTTTTAAAGTACGCTTGGTTTTATTTTTATATCTAGCTAGACAGAGAGTTATCTCAACACAAACAGCTTAAGAAGTTATAATACATTTTATAAAACGACTCACTTCAACTGTTTTATATTCTTCTATAACAAAAAGATAAAACATTTTATCATACGGTATTCATGAGTATCCATGACACGTACACGATTCCTAGAAGATTTAGATAACCAAGTCCCAAAAGGCAACCGCATCAATTCCGATATACCTCCCAAATTGATAAATTGGCATGGTTTAATTCTGGCCATTTCCAGCATTATACACACTGCTCGAAATAGCCATAGTATATTTTTATTACTCCCACGGGATCGTATTCGGGCGACATTCTAAAGCCGCCAACATATACGAGTATGTATAATATAATCCATGTAATATTAAAAATTGTATATGTTTTCCGACACTAATACTAAATGTTTATCCATCTCCCAATGATATTTATAACGTAAATGTAACGGTGTTAAAAATAATAAAATAATTTTTGAAATAATGTTTTTAATAATTAGTATCCGTACCACAGAAATTCTCCCATGTAAACCTATTCTTGGCATATCTATTGATATTGAAGGTTGACAATTAGCACCTTAAATTTAATTTCATCCTTGCTAAACTTGTAAACGTACTCATTTTAACATAAAATTGTACAAAAAATGAAATGTTTACTGGCACTTTATATAAATGAGCGAGTTTCTTCACGCAACAGTGCTGTTAAAATTTGATAATACACATTTGCATTCGTATCTCTAGAGTCACACAACCAGACTTATACTTACAGAGTTACTTTGTTGAACAATTCTCAAAGCTTTTTTCTACACAACTTAGTCATGCTGTCGAACAAAAACAAACGGCCTTGGTATACCTAAATAATGTGGCTACATGCGATCGTAACACATTAAACCAGAACCGGGTACTCGTTTAGTTCTCGTCTATAGTAAGAACTCTTTCCGCTATTTTTTTTTCGTTTTGATTATTGTCGTCTGTAAGACCAGAAAATTACTATGGTATAATGATTGCGAACAGTTTCAAAAGAAAATCGGTTTTGTTTACAGCGAATAAATGGATGCAACAAATATAAGTACATTTTATTACCAATAAAATCTGTTGTTTTCTTGATGACATCTTATTCATTACCAATGGGTTTTGCTGTATCAAGTCAATTTTAATTTGGAAGTATTGTATCCCAATTTGATAATTAATCGTCCTACGTCGAGGTAACATGTGTTGAATAGCATGCATAATTGAGCCGTTCAGTGCACATATCGATTAACTCTACTTTTTGAAAAATCTTAAACTTAAGTGTCAAAGCACTTGGTATAGTCGTAACTTTTTATATTTACAATAACTTCCCTGAATAATAAAGATAACCACCATTAAACGGCAATTTTTTTGGCCATTGAATAATAGGTAATTTATTTAAGAAGCCATTTTGATTAACTCCATACTCTAATGTAAATCGTTTCAATAACGCAATTCAAATGCACTGGCAAGCGCCAAATTATAACGGATTTTTTTTGTGCCGTCTTACCAGAATTAAGGTAAAATAAATTAGTCAATCACAATCTAATTGCGACAGGATCAAGTACTTCTGAAGTCAAATTAATTATTCTTTAGAATAAAGTGTAATAACCCGTAATACATGGAGTACATATTTTTTTTTGGCCTTTTCAACATTATAATATGCCATAGAAATGTGTCATAATCGTAATGCTTAGCAGGCGGCTTGGCGATCGCAGTATGTTACACGGTACTAAGGACGCTGCTGCCTGTTCATGCACACAAATGTTTGTCTTGTGTCGGAATCGAACCCACGACTTGCGGCATGAGAGGCAAACACCTTACCAACCGCGCCAACCAGTCTGTTCGTTACGTCCGTTATTTATATTGCTGATGAATTAATTACAAATAATATAACAGAATTGTCAACATTCATTTTTATGGAAAATCTGTAATAATATAGTAGTGTGTAGTTATTGTATACTTAATACTTTTGCTATAATAAAAAAACTAAGAAAAATTACGACTGAATTTAACTTTATTACTTTTTTCAGTTTACTGACGATTATTTTTGGTTTTTCTTTCTTATTTTGTTTTGGTAGATTTTATGTACCTTTAGCTGAAAGCTATATCTGTATGTATGCATTCTACAAAATATATTTGAATTTATATTATAAAGGGAACTTTAAAAAATAATGTGCATTATTTCTCAACTTTTCGTTTTATGGAGTTAATCAATTTGTGCACTGAACGGCTTAACTGAATGTGTTACAATGCCATAAAAAATCACAAAAAATGAAGATAGAGCCTACCTTTGATAGACAGAGGTGGGGACAGACAGAAAAATTGACATTTCCTTCTATTATCCATCCCCTTCCTCGTCAAATCCTCTTCCCTTTCCATTCCTTATTTAAAAAGGGTGGGAAAGGGATGAAGACTAAAAGTAGGCCTCCCGCACCACACTCATCAGACGAAACGCAGAATACGTCTGATATACACCTACACCTGTACATAGTTATACCGGTAGTGTGGACCATTCGCGCAACAGATGGTGATGTTGCGGCCTCTACCACTAATAATTTTTTTTTCTTATCTACTTTTTTAGTATCCCTAAACCATAAGCTGTCAAATGTACTTAATGATGTAATTTTTTGGGCTGTCAACATTTTACAGCACAAGTGGTTGCAAATTCAAATTTTCAGTTAATTATGAGACACCCTTTAGATTTTTATAGTTTTAGTTATTTCAGTTTAGGCGATTAAACTGATTATAAATGAGTTAACTTTGCGATAATGCTGCTGTGAACATTTCAGTAAACATGCTGATGAAGTAATTCATTTTGTTGAAAAAAGACTATAAATAATGATTACTGTTAGAATTTTGTTATTTATTGTGTGTTTTGTTCTTAAAATCTACTATTGAAATAACAAAACATTGAGAGTTGTACTCGGTCTTGAAACACTAACGACCTTTCATTATGTCCGCGGAGGCCCAGTTACCGTCGCCATAGATTTATTATTCATTTTTGAACGTAACATGAACACGCAGGTCTTTTAAGTTTTCAAGTAAACTTCGTTATTCAGGAAAATATGGGTAAGACTTGTTAAGACTGGAGTATACCTGGGGAAACTTAGTCGCCTCGAGTTTTACATTTTGCTTGATTAATATGGGAAAATGAGCTTTAATTCAATATTACTTGGTATGAAAAGGAACAACTTTACATGAAACTTATTCAGAAGCTTGGTGTATGTTAATCACAGGTCAGTAAATTTAATACATAGGTATATGCAAGACTTGTGCGGGGTACATTTTCAGAGACGTGGTATAACACATAAGATTAGTCTCAAACCGTAGTCGTTTCAAGATGAGGAGTTGCTCCTCTGCTCCTCGAATCTGTGGTGGTATACATACATAAAATTGATTGAAATTTTAATTTCTTAGTTATAAAGTGCTTATAGATAAATAAAATAAATATGTCTTTGAGATAAATTATTTCGAAGCAATTTGAAGTTTACTTCACGGGACTAGGACTACGATGTTATAGATCGGGATTTTAATACTATTTCTATAGGTGGAATACTTGTAACTAGCAATAGATTAAGCCAGCAGAAGATTTGGAGAGAAGCAAAGATAGATAGATTGTTTTGCGGAGCATCGAGGTATAAATACGTAAACCTCTGTTACGTACTTTCATCGTGTTACATCTTAAAGCATATTGATGAGTCACGCCGCAACAAGGCTCTTAGACGCCTCTGTAAACATGCCGACTGCGGTATTCACTACGTCCCACGCGCAAACCGCACAAGGGTCGAATTGCCTTATGGCGTCGTATGTCGCCTGTTGGATTATTCTTGAATAAATTGCGTGCATATTAATTATACTTAAATAAGGGCCTACTTACGAAATCAAGCGACTATGAATCTTAAATGTTTAAATAATCCTAACAATTATGGTATTTTTGAATTATACATAATGAAATCTACTCTCACAAGCGGTCTCTAATGATTTTGGGACTTACGATTTTTGGGATTTTACGATTTCTACTACTTGATACTATATTCATTGCTCACATATCTTGCCTTACAATATGCCATTCAAAATTGCGTGCTAAAGGCAATTTACTACAAAGATGATTTTTTGTAAAGTTTGTAATGCAGATGCATACAGGAATTCTATATTGGCTGTATATTACTGCTCAGGGTACATAAGTACAGCTTCACTTATCTAGATGGCGATAAATAATTTGGAAATATCTCATCAATAAAACGTATCCTTATGTCATACACTATTAGTGTAGCATGTTATGTAAATGGTGCGTTATATTCATTAGGTTAAGAAACAGAGTTGACCGATCTAACTATGATATAGTGGATTCCCTCAACCTTGACAGTTTACCTAAATTAAATTAATCTTTGTGAATCGTTAGCACGGATGACGTGATCTCATTCGTCTAGTCTTTAATTTAGACCATTTTAGATGTTTATTGCGATGAGTAACAGCTTAGACTTCGGACCTGACACCCACATGTTGAACACAATAGTGTGTTTAACATAAATTTTTGCACAAATAAATGTATGCCTTATTCTTTTAGATTTAGATCTGAAAGTTACTTTATAAATTGCTTGTAAACTGATGCAAATTACTATATTCATTAACAAATCGAAATTTCGTATTTTTTATCGCAAAATGTCCAGTATAGTTTAGCTTAGTGTAGTTTTATTACAGACATTCGCATTTTTGTGTTTCACTATTTTAATAACAGGCACAGATAAACGGGTTTCCTTTAATGTTTATCATTTAATAATTTACTCATCTAATTAATGCAATATAAATCAATAAATAACAATGGCAGGCTCAATATGTTTATCGATGTAAATTGAACTGCTTTTTTATGTCAATTAATTTAACAACATTATCAAACTAATATATTTTTCTTTCTTTTCAGGATCGATCGCTGAGCGTTGAAGTTCACTAACACGATTAAGAACAAAAGTGCTCAAGCGCTCACATTTGTTATAAACAATAACTTCTACGTTATATAAACGATTTTACCAGTCGTTAATTGTTGAGTCAATTAATTGTTGGTGCGTAGCCGAGCGCTGCGCTCGGTGCGTGGGTGTCGGTGAGACGTCGCGTCGCGCGCGTTGATTCGCCTGTCGCTGCCCAGTCGGTGCTCGCCGGAGTCGCGCGACTCGGCCGGCACGCCCCGCCACAGCCGTGGATAACCTCGGCCAGAGCCCCCTACCGGTGAAGAGGCTGCACGAAGCGCTGCAGAGTGCGCAGGCGAAGCGTCAGCGGCTTTCCCCCCCGTACCCCGCCGCGCCGCCCGCCCTGCACCCCATACATCAGCTCGCGGTGCACCAGCACATCAAGGTGCAGCAGAGCATAGTGCAGCAGAGTATCGTGCAGCAGCACCAGTTGACTCTGGCGCACCAGTCGCTGCAAAACTTGCAGGCGGCGCAGGCTCAGCAGAACCTGCAGGCGCAGCAGAACCTACAAGCGCAGCAGAGCCTGCAGGTGTCGCAAGGCCAGTTGCTGAGTCCGCCGGGCGCGCAGCAGACGGCGACGGCAGGCGCGCTGGTTTCGCCGCAGCAGTCATCCCCGCGGCCGGCCTCCCCGCAGCACAAGAACATGGAGCTCGCGCTGTGCCAAAGCATGGACTCCGTCAACACCGCCACCACTGAGGAAGAGGTACAGGAATACTTTTAAATAATTTAATCTCCTTTCATAATTAATCAGAAACATTCTTTCGTGCCTTTTCAGCCCCTACGTTTAAATACACAAATAAATTAGAAAGAAGGCAGTGTAATTACGAAGGATTTGAGGGAACTAGTTGAATTCTAAGAAAGTAGTTGGATTTGTAGCTATGATTAGAATTATATTAAAATGCGGCCATATTCCTGAAAATTTATAAATTTGTCTAAGATTTCTAACGTGATTAGAATTGTTATAAAAGAACAAGATTGTACAAAAATCAATGACCGCAAATCTATAGATGACTAAAAGATAAGTCTGCACTGTTTGGGGATCATTCCTAATCTAGTGAAGTTTTTCAGATTTGTGGGTTATCTCCAATTCCTTGTCTATCGTAAAGCCTTAAATATTAAACATAACAATTTAAAAACGAAAACCTCTCAGCTACTACAATTAATTTTAGTTTACGGGGTGACAATAAGATATTAATATTAAACATGACACTGACATGACATTGGAAACTATAATGGTATCAAAGCTACCAGTTGATAGGAGACTTAATGTATCGCTTTAGCAATTTGTCATCGAACAATTGTAAAGTAATATCGAAAAGGCGCGGTTTCAATTCAAAGCCGCCACAATGGGGGAAACCGTTCGCTAACACAATAAAATGGAATTTTCCTCGCGATTCTGGTTCTGAGAAACGTAAGATTATATTTATTATATAGATTGTATGTAATTCGTCGAACGGTATATTGTGATTCTTATTCCCGCTATATAAAGATATCATTTGATTTCATTCGATTTAAAAGTTTTCGTACTTGAATTTGATGGCAGTACATACCAATTTAATTTTTAACTTGGTTTTATTTTACAACTTTAAAATTTTCGTAATCTCTTAATTTGTCATTTCCTGTGCTTACATCTATTAAAAACTCTAGGTATTTATAAAATGTACAGATTAAAATAAGTTACGAAGAATGGGACTGATAGATTGTTGTATTTTATAGGGAATTTTAATACAATGCAAGGTTCCATATGTTTGACAATTTTCCACAAGATGGAGCATGATTTGTACACAGGGTCATTAGTTGCAGGTGACTCAGGGTTGTGCTACTAGGATATCTGTCAGAAATCGTCGGAGTTAACAATGGTAATAAAGGCCTCATTTATCTCAACCTACTTGATTGTATCTCGTAGAGAGAATTCAAGGACTGCCCGCTCTGTTTCCTTTGATCGACTGCGTCGTAGACGTCGAAAGTATTGATATAATTAAAACATTAAAACATTTGTAATAATATTCTTTATTCTCGAGAGTTGAACGTTACACACCGGCGACTAATTTTTAAGTGTATCCATAATCCTACAAATTGTTTGAAATCTTTTAGCCGTTTGCTTTCGTAAAATAAAACGGAAACAACCCTAAGAAGAAAAAGCGATAAAATCCTTAGCGCAAACTGTGAGGAGGCGACGTGAAGTGGCCGGCAGTGGTGTTAGCGGAGACAAATAGAGTGATGTCGCTACGCGCCCCGCCAACCCCAACCGCACCCCGCAACGCCCCGCTACACCCCCGACCCGCGAACGGACAGCTTTATAAATAACTTGTTTTTATATCCAACACTATCGTTTCATTTCACTTTATTACCGTCCTGTTGGAAAACGGCGCGATAATGGACTCCTTTAAGTTGCTAATGTACCATGTTGCTTTAACCCTTTTCTTGGCAATGTAGGTATCTCTTCAGATACATAGTATCAGTATCCTCGGTGTAGACATATCGAGTGACTTTCAGTTTCGCGGTCACTTGGAAGACAAGGCCAAGCTGGCCTCCAAAAAGCTTGGTGTGCTCAGTAGATCGAAGCAG
>DWLR01001806.1:0-17075 GCA_018246295.1 Papilio alexanor hazarajatica
CCGATCCCACGATCAGCTGATCGCCACATTCGGGCCCGCACTGACCTATATTCCGACCTATGACGTAGGCCAATAACAATAGGGTATTGTTCTTTTATATTTGCGCGAACATCAGGAGCTCCTCAAGGTGGCCGGTTCATTCACATCTAGAGTCTTTTAATTTAAATAGGTTCATTTGTTTTTCGTTATTGTTTCGTATCAGCTGTTTTCAGTTCGTTCCCATCTAAATTACGTTCGTTTGAGAAAGATTGTTGGTATATTTGGTGTGGTGTGGCAACGGTTTTGGATTGTTTTGTTAATAGGTAACTTGTTATATATTATTTACAACAATCACTTTTTCTAATATTACTATTGGATCTCGAACTAACTTTTTCCTGTCATCTTATTTTAATATCATTTTGTTTATCATATAAAGTTAAAAACTTATTAAGGTGTGCTTATTGTAATAATTTTGAATGAAAAAGCATCTAATAGAAAAAAAGAGAAATAGTATCATATCTCCATTAATTGATTATTTATAAAATTAATTATTCAAACATTATTTTAAATTGCATGCTTGCAACTATTTTAATAAAGAAATATCGACTCATACGTTAAATATTCATTTAAATTTTTGCTTAAAATCCTTCCATAAATTTCTAATTTTACTAGCATTCATTGTTACTTTGCGAATTATTCTGAATATACTTTATTATTTGAATTGTTTAAAGATAAACTTCATCGTATTACAGAACTTTAAAAATAGGGCTGGTAGCTCAGCCATATATCGATTATCTGGCTAGTTTTCATAATCCAAGGCGGTCGTCCGTCCGCTGCGAGTACGGTAGTCAAAAAAAAGTCCAACAGATGATAAATAGTCCTGAGTTAATCCGCTCTTATCGGCTCGCCCGCCTCCCGTGCGGTCCAAAAATGAGAGATGGCCCGAGACGCTTAGATAACGCTCCCCGTAATAGTTTACCATAGACTAGAGAGGGCTACTTTTTCCGTTTTCGATAAATATAGAAAAACGTTTTAAAATTTTCTATATATTCCCCAATAGGGCTTAACACCTACGATAAAAAAAATCTGGGAACTATTTACGTGTTTTAAGTAAATATGAAAAATGATAGACAAACATCAATTTATTCGGGTAAATTTATTTGGTTAAAGGTTTTAAGGTAAGATTGTACACAATACTGCATTATGTATCTTTTAAAATGGTGAAATAGAATAAAGAAAAACAGGGTATAAACCAAAGCTACGATGTCCCGATCTGCCATAGGTGTACATAACCGGATGACTGTTAAATTTTATGTAATGCTATACTAGTTATGTTCACTGTTGGTCAGTCATATAATAAAATAAAACAAAAATAAAAATGCTATTCGAAATATTCACACAAATTTTAGTTTTAATTAATTTTAATTTTAGTCCTCTTCCCTTTCCCACACTTTTCTAATAAGGAATGGGTGGGAACGGATTCCCACCCATTCCTTTTCTCGAGGATTTGACGGGGAAGGGGATAGACAGGAGAAGGAAATGTAAATTTTTCTGTCTATCGCCTCTTCTAGCTATTTAAGGTAGGCAACGCATTTGCAACTCGCAAATGTTCATTGCAGATGTCTATAGGTCGCCGTCACTTTCTTGAATTACAAAAACGGCAGAATTATCAATACACTTATTACCAATTTTCTGCACACGAAATCGCGGAAACCTATATACAACATACATAAAACTGTTTATAATATCAATCAATTAATATATTTAAGACTTAGGAAAATGACATCATTTCTTTATGCGATCATTTCAATTAGTTGTTCCTTGCAGTGGAATAAATATTTACGATTTAAAAGTTACATCTAATTACATAAACAATGATGCCATTCACCAGAGTGATAGACAGAGTTTGCATTTTCATACTTCGATTTATATTAGTTTTTATACATGGAAACATGATTTATAAACGGAGAACCATTGAAAATGTATACTCCGTTAGACCATAATTTAAGATCACATTTTTTATCACTAATAAGCACAGTTGGAGACACATCCACCACCAATAATTTATGTTTTTTTAAAAAACTTATTGGAAAAAACTTAATTGTTGTAAAAACTTATTTTTTGGATAGCGATACCGAAGGTGTCTTATTTTGCAAACCTATATTAAACATGACAGTTTTGTTTTGTACTATCAAATGATCTATCAAAAAGTGTGACATTACACTGATCGATTATGACAAGATTAAAATAAATTTTATTTAAACAGTTCGTTGACACTACGCTAAACAATAGAATACACAGTAGCAAATGATGCGACATGTAGCGACTTAAAGCAACGATGTCTATGTTCGACTTTTCGCGTTTAGAAATTGATTTATTAATAATTCAATTATACAATTTTGATTTGATTTTTCTATTATTAATAGAAAATATTTGATTCCTTGTACTTTATATGTATTTAAAAATTCTTTCACGAATAGAAAGCTCATGTATCAGGGAGTAACCTAGTATTTTTTATTTTTTTTATCTGTGTAACCTAGCGAAGATGTGTTGCTAGTGTAGGATAAAGGGGCAAAATAAAAGAGGATAGCTAAATAATTTATTTTACCTAAAAAATTAAGATTGTCGATTAATATGGTTTTTATATGTAGATTTAAAATAGAATGTAAATATTTTTATATATCAATTGTAATAAAAAAAAAATCGATGATTGTATGAGACATCACTATTCTCTCCCGGCTATGACAAATGTAGTGAATGTGAAGTTAGCGCGTCGTGTCCGCGCTTCGCGTCCTCATGATATCACCTAATTGTATCGGTATGTGCTTTCTTCTAATAGTGATGTGACGATCGATAAAAAATAAGTACTCTATTTAATTTTTAATTTGGAGTTTTATTCCTAAAAATGGTATAACCAATAAACAAGATATACAAGCTTTACTCACGTGTGGTTCGGTGTATGTACCGACTAGTTACAGACCCGTCGGGGGTCCTTCATCAGGGCGAGTGTGAGTGAATTAAAGAGTTTGATTCGTGGTCGCGACTGGGAGTGGACTGAAACTAGTCTGTACATACACCGAAGCACAAGTGAGTTAAGCCGTTTATTTAATTAGCTTATTAAAAATGTCCCACGAAAGTTTTAATAATTGAAGATATACAGCTTTTCTTTTAGGTATTTTTTTTTATAATTATAAAATGGTTTCATATTTTCTTTACATAATTCATTTTACTTTTAGCACAGAGACGGACCAGGCTGATATTATAGAAATGCGAAACAGAAAATAAAAAAATGTTTTTCAGATATCTAATCAGATTTTTCTAATAATACTGTCCCACCAGTACCTAGTACTGGTTCGAATTCTGCCATCTAGAGGTAAGGCTTTTTAAAAATGGTATATATAATTTTCAATGGCGTTGGCAAGGAGTCGTAAATAATAATGACAATTATGTTATTCGAAATATGAAAATTTGTCTTTTTTAATTTATCTTAAAATAGGGACACAAGTTTCTCGTAGATCTAATAAAATAATGCAAGTGACCTTTTTGTCAGTCCTTTAGTTTTTATCGATAGCTTCTGCCCAGCAGCTTTCACATCCCTATCAATGAAGCTCGTTATTTGTCGACGGTATCGCGGCCTCCCGCGCACATATCAATCACTCGGCGCGGATATCGCGAGCGGACGTTCAATAAGATAAACACGCTACCTTATTAACTGTTGCGTACGGCCATTTGTAATGCGGTGCTGGATTCGATTTCGAACGACACCCGGGCGTAAATATCGTTACGTTGAGACTATCGCGCCACCATCACAGTCATAGGGAACTAGACAGCTTATTAAATTACATACCATTGTTGTGCGTCATTAAGATGATATGAGCTTCTGTTTCTGTTTCTTTAAGACAAACGTATGACACGGTAATAGATGTTGTATATGTAAACATGACATTGTTGACATTAATTTATAAACTCACTAACGGCATTATAAATACTGGTAAAATTTTGCATTAAATGTGACAGTTACAATTCTACGTACTTATTCCTCGATAGTTTAAAATATATCGACGTTAAGACCTCAAATTGTGAATTGATATATTGCCTTGAGTTATTATGACACAATACCAATAGGGAAGAGTTAAAATGTAATTAAATTATTGGTTATATTTGTTGGGTTCCAAAAATTTAATTGACATTGATTTAAGATTTAAGACTGTTTAACATCATCTGTTTGGGTTGTATGACTTATAAATAAAATTAATTAAATTTGAAGTCGATTTTGTTTTCGTTAAGAAATGTAATTCTTTAATATGCATTCCAAAATGTATTTAATCGTCTCGTTGTCTTTTTTCAAAACATCTTAAAGAACAGACCCAAACACGTCCATCGAAAATAGAGACTTTGGTAATCTCATTATAAGAACAGTCGGGCACACCTGAGCGTGACTCTTGAGTTCTGTCGACCCCCTTGACGTTTATTATAAGGCCCATATTAATATCTTTTGTGATGATGACGGATCGATTTTCTGAATTAACTTTTTTGTGTACGGTGCACCATTCAGTGGATAGTTACAACGAATTGATGCAGACAAATTTGTCGCGTATGTCTATTAACACAAAACCTTTAATTATATAAAAGAATCTGTTACTAATAGTCCGCTTTGTTGCTTACTGTATTGTTTAAATGGGATAGAAATAATTGTGTTAAATATTACAATATGAATAAAAGATGCAACGTTTTGAATGATAGAACATTTGTCATGTTAAGTGGTCAATCATGCTCCGGCGGAATTCGTTTAAGAATGTACTACTCGGCCACGATAAAATGAGGCCTGAGATTCATGTAAAGTCTACAAAAAAGTTTTCATCGTGAAATACTCTAACACGACTAACCAACATAACATAGCTTCGTTGCTCGATGTACAAAGAAGGCCGTTCACGGGGTGATAAAACCACGTTACGCTTACTCTTACTTAAATACGTAATAAACAATATTTTACCTACTCAAAAAAGGAGGTTTTAAATACGGTTGTATCTTTGTTATTATTTTTATTTATATTTATTATTTATTTATTACAAGAGGCAGATGAGATGGACCGACCAGGTCAGAGCGGAAATAGAGATCCCCCAGCACGAATGTGCAAAAAAAGCAGCAATTAGGGAGGGAGGAGTGGAGGCGCCTAGTGAAACGGGTCACTAAAGTTACATGATGACCACGACCAGCCTGTCAAGACTTCAACGACAGAGAAGAAGAATTACCGCAGTGCTCCATCATTTACAAACCATTTAATTTTGAATGTCATTGGACCTTGGGAGCCTAAGATATACCAAAAATTTACATATTAAAACAAACCCTGTTCAGGTCCAATAAGATTTGTAATAAGACGAAGCAGGACCTAAAATTATTATAAATAAAACTAGGTATAAACGCGGCTTCGCATTCGTTTCTTATTTTCCTAGCCGATTTTTTGTAGTTTGATTCCGCGTACATTAATTTCGATAACAAGTAACATTGTAAATTCTATTAGTAATAAATAAATAAATATATAAATGTGTTAAAAAGTCGTTATTATCAAGTGGCTTCATATTCAATATAGGTTCATATTGAAGCATCCTAAAATGAAGCTTTTCTTATCCCTATAAATATATAGGGATAAGAAAAGCTTCATTTTAGGATGCTTCAAAATCAAAACGTTGAAAATCAAAGTCAAATAAACGAATAATTTGTATAAGTAACTATTGAAAGATGTGTGTAGGTAATTTGTATGAGTCTATATAATCCAATGTGAATTTAAAACATGTATATATACATTTAAATCTAAAAAAAAACACTGTTATGTTCTTAAAAATTGTTATATAAACATATCGTAACTTTTATAAAATATAATATTGTTTAAAATATTTTAAAACAAAACTGATCGCACATCGTTCCAACTTGGGGATTTAATGATGTACACGCATGGTGAAATAAATTGTTTCTACGAATATCTATTCTTCATAAATAGAAAATTAAATTAGAAATAATGCCCTATCCATATAAAAGTGTTAAATGTTGTTAAATAAGAAATAAATAATAAACCGTCCCTCATGCCAAACCTTGCAGTAAAATTGAAAGGCGTACATTTAAAATAATTTCGCCTTAAACCAGTCCAAAACACGTCTCAAATAGCCACACTTCACGGGACTGCTCTCATTTCATCACGAGTTTAAGCGTTCCCGTGGAACTGGGTACAGTCAGGTGAACAACGGGTACGGTAAGCAAACATATCGCCCCAATATAAAGATGATTGACGATATTCCTCATATTGAAGAAAACTGCCAAAAACAAAACATCACATTTTCTTATTTAATATTAATCATATTATTGTTTTAGTTACTATTATAAATAATTATTATTAATTAATCGCTATTTTCATTCTGTATTCTATGCTCAAAAAAATACAGCAAGAAAACATTTCAAATCAGTTAAATTAAAATTGCACGTTTATTTAACTACTTTTACAGATTATAACACCTTTATTTAATTTTTATCCGAATGTTTTCAGTATCTTACAGTACTGCTAATTAGCACAGTGAATTGTTGAAGGTCCTAATTTCAAATTTGTTGGTGAAATCGCCTTTATTTATATTTATTATTTCTGTTCCGATCTATGCAAAATAAGCACACAGTATCTTGAGATACATATATTATATAGGAAATTATCTTTCTCTCTATGTTTTGAAGAAGATGTTTGTATTTACGTATTTTGATATATAATAAGGCGCTATATTGGCAATATGACTTTACGCCTAACACAAAAAAATACCTCCATGTTACGAAAGCTCGCCTTCCAGAAAAAGCCCGAAGCTTGATATGTTTCTGCGTTTGCCTGTTAAGGCGTCAAAGCCTGTGGTGGTGGAAAAATCGTTAAGCAAGGTATAACCACACACTAGCGGTCATATTGCAAGTACTGACAGCAGAGAAAATAATTATTAATTAAATTAAAATTTATTAAAGAAATGCGTCAACTCGTAATCAGGATATGGGATAAAATATCCTTTTCGTTTTTTTTCTGGAACTAACTGAACTAAAACCATTGGCAATTTATGAAAAATCACATTTAAGTTTGGAAACCGCAAAATAATTGATTTCGATGCCTACTTTCTGCGTAGTTACAAAATGTGGTAGTAGCTAATGTCTCTGGAGGGGTCATCCCAGTGGTTATCAGATAATCAGTACCCCTTATTAGCCACCAATCCTACATTACTAATTGCCGGGTTAATTTATTATTTTTTACTATTCCAACTAAACGCTTGTGCTAGGGATATGGGGAACGAAAGCGAATGACGGGCGGGATTCGAACCCACGACTTCATGATCCATAATCCGTAATCCATACCCTAAGGCATTAGGCTATCGGTTCTAAGTCTTCTGCATTTCGAGTAACGTCAAAAAATATATGTTTATAAGTGGCCTATATTAGTGTTGATTTGCTGTCCGTACAGAATACGTTACCGCAATAAAAGCGAGTGAAGTCACATAAAACTTTTATGTGATTTACTATGTATTTAATACGGCCGCGTGTAGTAGTCTGTCCGCATGCACTCTGGGCGTATGCACCCCGACTTCGCGGCACTCTCTTCCGACATATTTTATTCCTTTCGGAATATTCAATCTTTTATTACGAACTTCTTTGCAACACTTCTTTGCAGCAAATTTTTCATTACAGCAATAATTTATAAAGTAACCACTTAATATTAATATAAAAGATATTGCTAAAGAGTAAACAAAAGCTACAATACAAAACTTCAAGTACTACTAAGTGATAAACTTGAAAGAAAACACTTAAAGCTCAATTTGAGTAAACAATTTTTTTCTAATTTAGAAGAATAGATCCTTCTGTAAGATGCGTTAATTAACACTATTAATGGCCTAACGTTTGTATCCTCATATTTTTATACAGGTATATAGTACGATAATTTATAATTAAATTTCGAATGATAGCAATATAACTTTTAACTCAACATATAATAGGTGTCTCAAACCGTCATGAAGTGTTGTACCAATATAGTCCATTTGGGAATATTCAATATTATTGTCACAGCACACGAGCAAACGATGTGACCTTATATTGGAATGACAAGACGTTCTGGGCGGACACAGTTCTCTTCTCGATAAATTGAATATGTTAAGTCATTTTTTGTGATGCGCTCTGTATAGTCGCATCGACATGTTTTATGCTATTTTTAATTATTAAAACTCACAGTTCTTAGAGTTCTTTTAGTGTTGGCAAATTTTCAAATATATTTTAAATTTTATAAAAAAAATCTATTTCCTCCGACTCTTCGTAATATTTTTTTTTAATAAGTACATTAATAAAACATGAAATACATAATAACATAGATAATGTCTGCTTAAATAAATAATTAATAAAGTAATAAAAATACGTTTAATTTTATCAAAAAATGATTACATAGATTCTTAAACATTAATTAAATTTATGGATAACAAACCAAAAATAACATAATTGCCTTTGTGCTGGGGGTTCAGCCTGCCCATCAAATGACTCAGAGACACTATTTTAATGAATAAAATTATTATAAATGTAATAATATTACAACAGTTATAAATTTCCTAAGACTTTTCAAAGTGACTGTACACCTCAATATCTATTGGTACACCTCGGCACTGACACGGTGTTTTCGCCGCCCACGACTGAGATGATTCGTGGTTTTCTCTCATAGTTTTTATGTATTACATCGCAGCGGAAGGCAATGTATGCGTAGGCGTATATTTCCGCACTGATTTTTACACATTTGACTATGTTAAATAAATAAATATATTTTTTACGATGACATATACGTAATGTTAACTTTTAGTATTTAAAAATATTGTTATTAATTCAATTGTTGCTTAGATCCGCTTCAAAAATTTTCATAACAAAACACTGGTGTAGGCTCACAGTACCTCATTTATCAGCCAAAACAAAGAAGGATAACAACTGTAATCTTTCATTAAAGAAACAACTGCTACTTCTGGCTTTATTAGTGCTCCTAAAAGAGCCGTTAAATTATGCATTATTAGAATTCCTTCGCTTATCGTTACTCTTTCAAACTTTCTATACGTGTATACCATTTAAACCACTTTTAATTCTGGTCACAAAATCGTTCTTCCTTAATAACTTAAGCCGATCACAACTTTTTGTCGAGCATTTCTTTCATTACAACGAATTCATTCATATAATACAACCTCAAACAGTAAAGGTCAATATATAATGCGATTATTTCTATTTCGGTCATACATTCGTCACGTGCTTAATACACGCCGGTTTATTGAATGAACCCAACCGGTATTTTTATATGCAAAGTTATTCTACAATTACATTAAATTAAAAACAGACTATATTATGCTCTATGTTTATTGTTATAGGAACGATAAATAATCGTAATCAGTTAACTTGGATGCAACGTTAAAATTGTTAAAGTATAATTGTACAGTCCAGTCGATCACCTATCGATATTGAATGATAAATGGTAAGTGTCAGAACGAAGCGTATCGAGTTGTTTGACGACAAAAAAGCTAGTTTTAGACTTTGTACAGTTCGTTCACCGAGAAGGAAAATTTATTTAAAGATATTACTAATTATTGTTACAAAAGTACAATTAATAAAAATATACATTACATGTTATTAGGGATTATGAAGATTTTTTTTTTATATTGGAAGAAGGCAAACAAGCAAACGATTCACCTAATTGTTAAGTCTGAACAAATACGTTGCTGACATGTAGAAAAAAGATTTAATGTAGGGAATATGTAAGGAAAATTAGAGGAACGGACAAAGTTACGAATGAATGATTACCAATTGTAAGAAAAAAATTTTTTTTCGTCTATATTTTTTCTGGCAAAAACACGTTTATTTATTTATTTACTTCATACTGTGTTCTGTAATGCGTCACTTTCCCGGCCGAGCCGGTCCATTTTCACAAAGGTAATAGCTGTTTGCTCTTCCGTTCATTTACATATAATTCAATATAAATATTTACACTTTTACAATTAAATGTTATAAAGATATTAAAACACTGATTAAACAATAACATTTTTACGTTTTAAAAAAAAACGATTTGAAATTTGCATAATTCTTTCGTTTATAGGGCATGCGTTGCCTTAAAGTTGTTATCGTCAACATTGCCATTGTTGACAATATGCTAAACGCTAAACCTGAACATTTTGCTAACTTTATGTAACGATAATGCTTGGTTTTCACTATAAGAGTATGCTCGAACTGAGTGCGCTGGGATGACTACTCGGACGGTACTTAAGGTTTTCTCAATTTAAGTAGTACACGTTTTTTATTTTATATTCAATTTTTAAGAAGCCATTACTGCAAACTATCCTGGACAGGCAATTGGGCGTGATGCGTTAAGGTTTCAGTCTATTTGTCCTCATTATAAAATCTGTCACTGCGTAATTTCATTATTTTCTATAGGTATCTATGCGCCCTGGATTCACGGTTGATTACTCGCGCATAGTGATGTATATACGTGTAATGTGCTTGAAATCCTTATAGAGGATGTTTAAAATTCAAGTGTAAATTAAAGTTTAACTCCCCACTTTATTTTTGAATTATGCATTTGTTAAATTTTGTAACTAAAGCCCGACATTGCGCTTCAAAACAAACCGTGGTATATCAGTCCCAAAAAATAAGTGGCATAAAATTAAAGGACATAATAAAGTGACGTAGTAACTGTGGCGCCCGCCCACACATTAGCGACGGTTCATAGCCGCGAGAGCGATGTGATATAATTGTTCTGTCAAATGTTCCTACCGCATGACATTAAAGTTTACAGCTTACAAATTAACCGAACGCATTGTCCGGTTGTCAATCGAAAGATAACATAATTGGACAATCAGTTTTAGCATTGCCTTTCATTTTTTTATTTGTAATTTTTTACCATTAAGTTTATTGACTTTAATAATAAAACATACATAAGAATAAATAGTTATGAAATTTACGTATTAATTTATAACATGACTGTTATTCTTCTTATATTTTTTAACCAAATCGACGTGGATAGAAGTGAAATCTTTAAGCGACTTTTACTGGCTCTATTATGTTCTGTATTTGGTATCGCTAAATCAATGTAATTTCAAAAACAAATTCGTCCTTTGTAAATATAAACAACCTGTATAATGTCATCAATAAAGGCGCAGTCGCAGGTCGCCATGCGTGTCGGGCGACCTTCCACAGTACATGACATTTGACCAGCGCCTATTTTAGAACCTTTTGGTCTGTTGATATTACAAATATATAATACTTATTCATTACAAATACATTAAATCCAAACAAGGTTTGTCTTCAGCCTACCAATATGTTAATTTTCGGCATATCTTCGGAACCTTTGGTCCATTGACATTCAAAATAAGTAAAATAACAAACATAAAAAACACAAACGATTTGAGAACATACTTTTGTTGAAGTCGGTTAATGAATTAGCATTTTTACTCTTTCCTTCATTCATCATTTCAATATGCCTGAAGAAATAAATTTTAGTTACAGCGTCATGCCCTAAGGGGGAACGTGGCCTCACTTTTATACTAGACTAGAATATTTATATATTCTAAATATAGAGTTAATATACATATAATAGTGAGAGATAAGATAGGTTTTTATGTAATTTAAGCTGCAAATTATTTTAATTTTTTAAAGTCAACCTTACGTTATCCGCCGTCATATGAACATAGTAATTTTGTTTCGAACCCAGTCGGGTTTGTGCTCTTAAGGCATTAAACATACATTATGCGTTACTTCAAGCGGAACCTGCCTACAACTGTACAATCACACACATTACCACAGATGTACATATATGTATATGTTGAAGTTAGTACATATAACAATTAATTAAAAATGTTTTTAATTAAAGAATTACGAGATGGTTATAGTTTTGAGGTAGGTAAATTTTTTATTTAAATTAACATCACATTTAAAAATAATTAGACAAAGTTTAGTTTAGATTCCAGAAACCCTAATTAATTTTTAAATAGCCTTACGAATGGTTATTAAATTTTTTTACGATAAAATACTATATACAATTTAAATTTATGTAATATATATTGTTAAAATAATTGATAATTAATACAGTTATGGGTTCAACAACTACAACTGAGATCGTTTGGTGACATTAAGTGGTTTGGTATTTTAACCATATATTTAATCTGTTCTCCTATAAGATAGTATAAATTTTACTACAATAACGCCAAAAGCGAGTAAATTGTAACTAGATCAAGTCAAATGGAAAACTGTCTCCTTATACTCAAAAGTACTCATTTTGGTTTGAATTTATATTATTAATTTATTTTTCATATCACAATAAAAAATCATTAATTATTAAAATTACATCTATTAACGTAGTATATTTTCGAGTCAAGGGTGTCTACTAAGAGGTGTGTATCTTTTCATACGTACTCATATTAAGTTTGGATTTGTAGGTGACCTTTTGCTTACGAATGGGTTTATTACTTGTCCGTAAATTAGGAATTCATACCTTATATCATTTGGTACAATCTTCGCAGACAGAGACATCAATCTCGGCTAAGATTTAAACATATATAAACATTGAAAATATTCTTGAATATCGAAATCAATTCCATAGACATACTACTTTCATACCTGTTGATTATAAGGCGACCATGTTTATCTTAACATACTTAGCATGAAACCAGAGGAAATAAAAAAACGTTTAAAGCATTTACTAATTTAGGATAATGCATGTCCGTCGCCCAAAAGGTAGGCAGAGGTTATGGATTTCCATTTTGCACGATCCTTTACACCTTTTTCCTTTTTTTAATTCTACTGCATACTCTAATTAAGCTTAGAATGGTTTAAATCTTTTAAATTATAATAAACTATTTAGAGACATTTCTAATGTTTTTAACCAATAAACTGGTCGCATGGATTACCAGTGTCTAAGTAAAATATTGAATTAAGTTAATCGCTAAATTAGATCTTCATGGATTATTGGTATCTTAGTGTACCTGGCGCCGAAAGATTCTGAACTTCGTAAGTTTGTAAGTAAGGTTATAAACTGACGGCGAGATTATAAAGTGATTATGTTTACAATCTATCAATGAAATGTCGAGCTCTGAAATAGAATTTAGCGATAAATATTTATTATCTGATGTATATATTACTGGTGTCTTAGTGTATCGAGGTATATTCCCAAGGTGTGTGTGAGAGAGACCCCACAGACGACTAACTGTCGTCACGGGTCGCTGCGCGGTAATTAGCTGAGGCAGCCACCCATGCCTCTGCCCCGCACACAGATTTTGCTCTCTTACACGTACCGTAATTGCTCGAAACTTAACTAACATCAACTTTAACTTAAGAATCACCAGTTATTAATATTAAGTATCAAGCTAACAACATGTTGATTCTACTAGTCCTTATGATCTAGTGTTGTACGTATGCCAAAAGCAAATTACTTGTATTGTTAACAAATATTTGACAGTGGTAGAGTCCGCAACAACAACATCTGTTGCACGAATGGCCCGCTCGACTGGTGAAATACCACGACCTCACAGTAGACAGGCGTGAAGTAGAAGTATTCTGCGGAATCTTGTATTCATTATTTAAAAGAAATAATTCTTAGTCAAATTAGGAAATTAAATCCGTCAAACCATGTTGATTTTATACAGTTGCAGAATATCAGTTCAGCATGGTCTATTAACACTTTAACGCCAAAACCCCGATCCGGCCGAAAAGAAACAAAAGGCCAATATGGCGACCGGATGCGTCCATTTAAAACGGATAAAATTCAAATATCTAAGAGAATAGTGGAGGGGAACGCATCCGTTACGTTTTCGCAATCGCATCCGAGTGTTGATGCGGCCCATTGTAAAGTTTTACCAGTATAAAGGATCTACGCATGGACATTGTTGATTGACCGCATTTGCCTCCGTTGTTTGCTGTTTTATGTAATTAAACTGTGTCGTTATTTCGTTTCTGTAGTTTGTTTATTTTTAAGATACGTTTAACCTTATGATCTTATTAATGAAATTACAGAAATTACTTACAAATTAAGTTAGTAGCTAAATATTTTAAGCTTCGGACATACTGAAAAAAAAAACTGGAGGTAATCTTGAAAAACGTGGTTACTGGAATATGAAAGGAAAAAGACCGCGCAGCCCACTCGCACTTGATTCTACTGTCTACGATGCTCTCTGAGTAGTCGGTACAAGGTGGTGTAACGTCGTAAGGACGAAAGTCATGTATGGAGAGTTGCTACCCTCAAATATGGCTTAAGAAGCGAAGAGCTAATTATTTTAGAGACATGGAATATTACAACCTTTTGTCATTTATTTATCGTTGTCTTTTATATACTTATGTACCCTTCAAAAAAGTGAAAAGTGGTAATTTGTCTGGTTATAACTGCCCTTTATGGCTGTCGCCACACTAAGAGCTAATAAGCCATGCAGAAATTAAATTTTAAATCCAAAATTTGACTATTTCGAAAGATTTATCTAGAACTGAAATAAAAAGATGAGAGTAAAACATTGATTTCATTAATGTACATAGAGATTAGTATTACACACATATTGATTACTTAACTGTTTTTGTTCTTGGTTACAGGTAAGTAGAGACACCCTTATCTTCTCGTCAGTACAAATATGTATTGTAAGTACTTAACTCTAGCAGTAACTAAGAATTCTAATTTTACATATAGTATTAACTACGACGAATTCCTATTGCTTTTATTCTTTCTTTGTCATTTTACAGGGGAACGAAACTTTAATTTAAACTTCAGAGTAACTACATATATATATATATTAGATTTTGTAAATTTCTTTTGAGTCGGGGAGTTTACAAATTTTTTGTCACTTTTCATTTGTTTGTTATTGCTTCGAGATAAAGATTTTTATGCACAGAATTTCGATTTACAGATGAGCAAAGTTTTTGTAATGTTTCTACGAGGTCTTCTAGATTTCAGGGAGATCATATTCAGTTCGAGTTATAGCATCCAAATGATTCAAGTTATAGGATTTTTTGTACTTCAACACTAGGGAATAATACATTTTTTATCTTAGAGAGGATTTCGAGTTAACTGGGTTCGAGTTAAAGAGGGGCAACGAAGGAGCTAAAGAGGTCCCACTGCATATAACTTTACTGGACAACCGGTAAATTTTAGAAGGGAATGTCACTTGTAAAGAAATATATAACAGGCACGCAGAAGTATTCCAGAAATATTATTGGGTTCAATCTAGAAAATATTATCGGAAAATGAAAATTCACGATTTCTTATATCTAGTTTTTCTTACTGTTCCCTTTGCCATAGGTTGGCTAGAGCCGTTTCGTGGTGTATTTATTATACGCACTTTATTTAAAAAGTATTACAAATACTTATTAAAATATACAAGTTTAACTTAAACTACAACTAGGTAAATTTTTATACATCACAAATTAACAAATCTATACATATAATAAAATCGTAACTGATCGGTGTCTTTACATAGAAAATAAATTAGCAAAACTATTACAGGCGGTTTTACCAATGCTATATAACTCAAAACAACAATTTTTAAAAAAATTGTCTGTTTGTTTGTCTGTTACATTGTGCGCGCTAATCTCAGAAACGGCTTTACCGATTTGGATTCAATGTGTAGTAAATAGCTTCAATCGTTAGATTAAGTTTTTATTTCATCGAAATCGGCGCATAGATAAAAATGTTATATCAATTTAAAGCGTTACGTTAAACAATTCTTCAGAAAAATGGTATAAAATGACTATTGTTTGGATTGAAACTTTAGTATAGTAAATATATGATATTCTATAAAATGACGATGGTTCAAAGATAATACAAAGTTAAAAATAGACATTTTGAGATTGCCAATGTAACTTGACCTTCGATCTATATTGTCAATTGGGCTGATTATGGTTCTACTTAGGCTGGATCCTCGGTTGTACGGGATTGCGTGTTTATTACAAAGTAGGTGAAAAAATGGCTTTGTTGGGTCGCTATATGTCATAAAATAATAAGAAATAAGATTTGGTAAATTTAAAAATTAATATTCACACCTGTTATCAGGATTTTCAAAATGTGTTCTTTTTCCTCAAAAATAATAAAGTATCCCTGGATAATCTTAATCTTTTAAGAAGTTAGTCGATCGCAAAAATGGGAGTAATTCAAGATAACTGTCTCTTTTTATTATGCACTTTGTTAGGTTATGCTTGTGTTTTTTTTCTGGCGATATTTTTTTTGTAGTTATTTAGTTTAGGTAATACTTAATTTAAAAAAGAACTGAATATATATGTTACTTTTTCTTTCTTCGTAATCCCTACTATTATTACAAATACGAAAGTACCTCTGTCTGTCTGTCTGTTACGCTTTTACGCCTAAATCACTAAACCGATTTTGAGGACATTTTGTTAAAACAATAGAATTGACCTTAGGAAATGAGATATGCTATATTTTATTGCGAAAAAAGGTTTGAAGGGGCTAGAGGGGTGTTCGTAAAACCTACTTAACCGATCATCATTTATCTTTGTACACATATTCTTTAAGATACTGGGAAGGATATAAGATAGTATTTATTACAACAAAAATTTACGGAGGGTAAAAAAAAATCATTATATTATAAATGCGAATGTTTGGATGGACGTTTGTCACTAGGTAACTCCACACCAGCTAAACAGATCTGGACGAAATTTGGCACAGAGACAGACTATAGTCTGGAACATCACTAAGGCTTTTATCCTGGAAAAATGTACGATTTCCGCGAAACGTTTTTCACCCAAATATGTTTACATATAGATACATCAGTATTGAATTCTACGCGGACGAAGTCGCGAGCAACAGCTAGTTTACAATAAAATTTGACTAGTATACGCGAAACATATTTAGTTTTATTCGACTATTCTTTGCACGCTAGTCGTCGCAAAGTCTAGTCGCAAAATGAACACAAAACGAACTATTTGATACATCCTGTAAATCCGATAACAGTGCTGTATGAAACAAGAAAAAATCCACGCCCATTACATTCAAGACCTTGTAATAGAAGCAATGGAACGCATTCGTATACACCCCACTTCGCGGCCGCTCGCTTAGATCGCTCGATAGCCGGCCCAATGGC
>DWLR01001807.1:0-17074 GCA_018246295.1 Papilio alexanor hazarajatica
GTCTCCTGAACACTCTCACGTACAGCGGCGATGTTCTCGGCCGATCTGGCGTTCCTTTGACGTAAAGGTGTTGGTTGGTTGTTTATCGAACCGGTCGTCTCAAATTTGGTCACCAATCGCTGGAGAGTAGACTTTGAAGGGCCACCGCGTCTGCCGTAAAATGGGCGCAATGCGCGTTACACTAACGTTTGCACTAACGAACACTTATATTGATAATAAAGTTTTATCATTTGCACATGCTGCTCAACCGTGTAACTTGCCATGGTGATTTGGCATCAGTGACGAATAAGAAAAAAGATTTGACAGATGCCGCCAAAACAAAATGTCCGCCACAGTTTATTAACATCGACCCGTCTTTGTTGAAAGACCCTTTATAAATAGTCTTTGAATAAAAATGACAAAATATTTCAGTTTCAACTTAAGCTCGCAAAACAGCTACACTGATTCACCGCTGGCTCCACTCGCAGAAACTTTGCTAAAGGCCAATTAAGTTACCGTATATTTTAATAAGATTGTGAAAAAACACCCACAATAACAAAACTATATCTACAACTGCTACTAATTAGCAACGTTCTTTTTTCTTGAAAAGCTCTTAAGATTTCTTACTATAATTAGCAGTGTCTAGTCGTTAGTAGCTAGTAACTCACTATTGTGCCTATAGCAAGCGATGTTCAATTTTCATAGAGTTTTTTTATACAAGAAGATGACAACGAGCATGCGTTCGCCTAAGCAACCGCTACCCATATGCATTAGGTTCTTTAAATTTGAGACTGAATTGTGTTAAGCAGATATATATTTAGATTGATATATTTAAGAAAAAATAATTTAAATTGACATTTTATATTTGGGAGTTAAAATAAAAAGTCTATATATAATATATTTCAATCGTGTTTTCTATTTAAGTATTTAGTGTTAAGTAAGTTTAGTATTATTTATAAAGCAGAATCTTTCATTCAATAGATTCAATAACAAAATTCCGCGCAGTTTTAACCTTTTGGCTACAGTCAATGGATATCCGAACACTCAGTAAAATCAAATAGGCGGTGATAGTTGGTTTTTATTAAAACATTTCAATGACATCATTAATTTCCTTTGCATGTATGAACATAGTTTAGTTTATATATAAATAAGGATTAAGGATTAAGGCCTATTTAAAAAGGATTAAATCATTCGAAACAGTGGAAGAGTCCGCAACATCATCTGTCACACAATTGGGCTGACTCGACCGGTGAAATACCGCAACCTCACACAAGATAGGCTTGAAGCACATTCTGCATTTTGTCTGATGAGTGAGGTAATGGTGAACTAATTCTAGTCCTTTTCCACTTTCCACCATTTTCTAACAAGGAAAGTTAAGTTGACGACAGAAATTAAGACTAACTTAAACTTAACTAAAACTGTTACACTGTGAGGAGTATAAGTTTTGCGTTCACCGTTCAATTATTTTATTATTTAACAGTCAGCTGTTTAAAAGTTAAAACTGAAACATAGTTATTACTGTGACGTTGCAAGTGCTGTGCAAAAATAGCGAAATTGTAACCACAATTTCCAGTGAGAATTCCGATACAAAGTTTCAACTTGTTTCAAACTTTGTTCATTCGTGCACACAGCTGCTCTTATCTCTTTTTCAAATAACTTAATAGTAGAAGTACGGTAACCAACTTAACCCAAGTTAATGAGGGAGGTTTAAGACACCACTTTTGCTAGAGCTAACGATTCAAAAATTCAATAAGAAAATAATTAGTACCAAAGAAGTATTAATTATTTACATCTAACTTCTTTTCCAAAACCACTTATTTGGTTAATTGGTACCACTTATTAACAAGGATGTACCCCTGTTTTTTATTAGTTCTCATCTTTAGTAAAAGAATTTATCAGAATATGTTGCAGTACCAAAAGCTAGAACCGCTAGTACCAAGTACCAAGTACCGCTAGTAGCAGGTACCGCCGTACCAAGCTAGAACTTAACAAAAAATTTAGTTTCAAATTTATTAGCCCCTCTTCTATAAAAACGGCTTATAAATTGGTTAATAATAAATTATATTCCGAGGGATCGTGGATAATGAAGGAGGCAGATGTTCCGTAATGCAGATAAACAATATACTGGCGCATTGTCTCGGTACAATAGAGATTCTGAAATAAAAATAAATTCAATTTACCGGTGTTCGGGCGTACAGACACAATTCTTTTAATTTGCGCTGCCCCGCATTGTTTGTTAAAAAGAAATCATCATTGTATACTTCAACAATAGCTAGTAGTGAGGAGCTATGTATATATATAGCGGAGGATTATTTAATTTTATTAAAATGTCTATATTGTAATAATAGTAAATTTTATATTTGAACACATATAAAGTACACACTGATAAAAATAAATGATGAGTTATTAAAGAAACTGTTCTCTAAAAGAACCTCCTTAATGCACCAAATGTCAGATTAAAATTTTAAAACTAAAGAGTAAAAACCGTTTGACAGTTGCTGTCAAATATGATTGCCCTAAGTTAATATAGTAAAGTAAATCTAGGGTTATTCCCGCGGTAATATATAATTATTTCAGTGTTGTCATATATAATATATACACACTTGCAATAATGATTTGTGAATAAAAATATTTTCGGTTGGATAATCCATTCAGTTACTACATAAAACTAGTCAAATGAAATATGACATGAAATATTCAACAAATAAAATTAAATATGTCAACTTTCCCGAAAACTACAGCTACAAATTCAACTCAACTGTTTCAAAGACAACGTGACATTTTATCTATGTGACGAGGATAAAATCTTGCAAAGTAAATTTATAAAAATCAATGTTGTATTTTAAATGTCATATTTTATTACATTTTCCAATGTATTTGGAATTAAACCATGTATTATTTTAAACATATTATATGGTATAAACTTATTAAAATACCTAGGCACAAACATATCTAAATTTGACGTCCCTACAAGAAATTAATAAAGAAAATAATTATTATACATGACGTGACGTTTGCTTTGTGCGTCTGTAGTCCTGTTATTTCCTATTTTTAATCATAATTATAAACAAATTTTCTAACTAAGAAATATTTTAACAATTTTTCACAAGATTCTTGTCTTTATATCAAACGAATACCTTAGTTTTGTGTCAGTATTTTATAAAAAAAAATGTGTTCGTTCCTGTCTGCGTTCCTTTTTTACATTCACGAGAAAGTTCTCCCACTATTCAAGTCTCATTTTATTTAAACGTTTCTCTTTATTTCAATCTCGGTTCAAAAAGTTTAACGATGAAGTTGACCTAGAATGGACATAAATTAGAAAAACTTTTGTGGTTTCTAATTAACGTTTCGTATGAAATGGCGTGGCTTAGTCTAACGACTCAGACTAAGCCATTTTATTTTCTATTATTTAGTGGCAACTACTGCCAGTATTAGCAGCTGCTACTTTATATGGGTTAAATAAAAATAATTGTGCATAATATTTAGTAATGGGAGAGTTCGCACCAACAACATCTCTTACACGAATGGCCCACTCGACCGCTGAACTAACACGACCTCACGAACAGACCTGAAGTATTCTGCGTTTCGTCTGCGGAGTGAGGTACCGGAGTGAGGAGGAGGTGAGATTTTTTGTCCTCACACAATTTAGGAAAGGATGGAAAGGGAAAGAGGATTTAACGGAGAAGGGGGTTGATAGGAGAAGGAAATGTGCATTGTTTCTGTCTATCCTCTCCTCTGTTTATTAAAGGTAAGCAATGCATCCGCAAATGCTTGTTGCAGATGTCTAAGAGTAACAGTCACTTAGGTAAACGCTTGATCGTTTGCCATCTTGTATAAAAAGTTATTCTTCCAAGGACAAAAACTGTAGTAATCTTTTCCCGTACGTACAATAACAAAAAATGGAATTTAATTAGTATATCTTTCGCAATCGAAACCCGATCTACCTTGTTTGCAATATTTATGTGATTTTAATAGTTATTTTTTAATTCGAATAGTTAATTTCATATAATATATGTGACATAAGTGTAATAACTATAAGAAAACTATTTATGAGACGATACAATATGAACGGCAATACGTTATTATGTAACTTTAGTGGCTCGATTTGCTCCCTTCAACTACTAAATATTCCTTACATCCCTTGCAGACGTAATCCTGACATGCAATCTCCGGGGCCATCAATCAAAAGCTCGGTATGAAGATGAGTTTCACAGACTTAGATATTTGAATGTAACATAACATTATATACAATAGTTCTACATATAAGATTTGACATAAATAAGTTTCAACTTTTTAATTGCATGTTACACAATGTCAATTCTTGATAATATTAAGAGTAATTATTTTTTTTTAATCTAAATCAAATTTTTAAGACCTTGCCTATTCGTTACCTCTGGAATGTAAGTCAAAATTTACCTATTATAATCAAACAATTCTTTATCATCTGTAATATAAATTATCATATTAGTATAGATAAAGGGAATGGAGCTATGGACTATTCCCAAAGAAGTTTGGCTTCAAGCAGGTGGCCGGCCGTAAAAACTATAGCCAAAACCAGTCACAGTAAGGACTACAGTAAAGTCCAGAAGACATGGAAGAGTAGTTCGTACTGTACACCTACGTAGGTGGAAAAATGTCAGGAAGATAAAAAGACAGGACTGAAAGATTCTTACGACAAGTCTTCAATAACGTCACTTGCGTCACTAAATTACTGCTACTCTACATGCAGTACTACTGTACTTACATAAACTAAAAACTTACTAAACTAATTTGCTGAATATTTTGCTACTTTTTTTAATACAAAGAAAAAGCGAGAACGCAAATTTCAAAAACGACCGCCAAAGTCCGTGCCGCCAATTAGATTTAATAGAGCCAGAATTCTCTAAAAAAAAAGTCTAGTCTCTAGAAAAAGTCTCCCGGCTAAAACTCCCTTTACAGCTGGTAAAGCTTTTAATAATTTTCATGTAACGTTTTCATGTTATAAATTCATAAAATGTCCATATAAGCAATGTCCTGTATATTGTTCAGTAATAGAATAACGAAAGATACCGCGGCAGCTGTTAGCTAGCTATAGCTGTTGCAAGAATGGCCTATTCGAGTCATATATACAATATTTTTTTATCTCTGCGTTTAATTCATATATAAATTTTATATATTGGGACGGAGTATGACCTTCTTGAAAAGACAAGGAGGCGGCCTGACGACAATAAATATTAAGTGTAGTTGTCATTTTTGATATATAGTTTTGTTTATAAAAGGAATTGTCAAAGGGGGATGTGGGTTGTCAATTTTGGGAAAATAAATAAAAATAGTTTACAAGCCTGATATAGTTTGATTTCAAAAACATTACAATATATTTGAACGACAAACCCCGTAAAATTCTGTATTGATTACATCAGAAATTTCGCTTCTCGAAAACTGCAGTTGTCAGCAGGTATGTCTAATTTTCTAGTATGAGACACGAAGCTACTCGAATCCCTAGGTTATCGTGTTTTATATTAGTAATACGGATGGGAATAACTTTCTCTTCCACCTTTTTTTTTCATATAATAACGAGTTAATGTCTGCCAAGCACTAATCGTCTAAATAATTAAACTAAATTATTTTCCGCTCAATCCCCTGAGCATTTAAAAAAAGTGTAAGGACAACAGCATACAAAAGTAAATCTGAAAAAAAGATGAAGTATTGGTAGATTTTTTAAATTCAGTTGAATATAAAAAAATGTATACTGTAACCATTTACAGACAATTCCGCGTCTATAGGTCGTAGTCTCTATGTTCGGTAGTTTTCTCGTGATTAACACAAAAAAAACCTTTTTTTTTGCCAAAACCATATTACCAGTTAAATTTTTACATGTACCGTTAGTCTTTTTAAAAGTTACAAATAACACAGATTCTAAGACGTGATCGAACGGTTTCCTTTTCGTCTATTTATATTATTCTAGTCGTTAGCCCTTATCAAACGGCTATCAGTCTTTTGAATGATTTTGTAGTGTCGAAAACTATAAAAGTTTTAAAATATTTTTGTATTCCGATAAGTAAATAAATGATAAAGGAATAAAACGCCTTGAAAATTTGACCAGAAAAAATAGAGTAAAAATGCATTTCCCGGTTCGTTTTACAATTAATTTTAACATCATTCGTGATTTCATCGAATAATTTTTTCATTAGCCTTTTTCAAATAAGTTGTTCGAAGTACGAATATTTTCAGTAACGTTAATTGGCATTTCTTTTTATTTCGGGTTAAAAATTAACTAGTCTATTACTCTCATTTGGTTAATTGCAGATGGTTTTGGCAAAGCTAAAAGGTTTGGTACAAAGCAACTAAAATAATTCTAATTTACGATGGTATCAAAGTTTAATAAGTTTCAAAATTTAGCAGGACTTTCTAAATTTTGATGATCTCACCGCGAAGTCTAATCAAATTCCGTGACTTATTGAGTGCTATGATCAAAGTTGACTTTGTTAAGAGTATGAAGGCAGGTGTAGGGTGCAAATTACTTTTACACAGTTAACCAATTTCCCTTTCATTAACCAACAAACGATTATCCAATTTTATAAAAACATTTTAATATTTCAAATGTTTATTTACTGTGGTGACTTTTCGATGCGATGTTAAGAATTGAATTTTGTGATATACTATTATTATTCTATTACTTAGTTTATTATTATTTTTATTTTTATTTTTTACCTACGAAGTACATAATGGTGCATTACTTTCTGTGTTTTCTACGTAATACTTTTTTTCTTTTACCTTTTAATATATCTATTTTATGACAAAGAAAGGTAGAAGAAATATTATAAAGTATCTTTATAATATAGGAAATTAATAATGTTCTTAGTGTTTACCGTAAATGGATTTCACTTTATTTGTATTTTAAATCTTAATCCTTATTAAGAATACTATGTGCAAGAAGTTCAGAAGATATTAGTCTCTCTAAAATGAAAATAAATGGATTCCGTTACAGGATCGTAACTTCTGGCACACTGAAAATCTAATTTTGAAAGTTGAAAATGTTCACGTAATTTTATGTACTTTTAAGTCTAAAATGCACTCCCCTTGCCCCATAATACTTGATAGTTTTCTGCATTTGTCTTATCCCATATTACTTTTTTTTTTAAATTAATTTTTAGACAAAAGTTTTGATGTAATAATAGTTTATTTTTAAGAAATGACAGTTTTTCTAAAATACATCAATAGAAATAGTTATCATAATACGACGCAGAGACGTTTTTGGTATATTCAAAGCGCCAACAAATAATCTGATAGTTTTTCTTTTGTTTAATGCCTTTGCGAATTTTTCCATTTAATGCATAATTTTTCTTTATTTGACCAACTCGACCACGTTTTTTTGAATTCAAATTCAATGGAATGATCTTTGCCTCGCTTCCAAATTCTGGATATAGTTTGAGTACTGATACTGTATTTAGTTACGTTTGACTTGCATACACCTCTCTTAACAATGTTATTGTCATTTACACGTTCACGTTTTTGTCGTTCCATATTTAAGGGTAGGAACTTGAAACAATTTACTTCAATATTTTCCTCTTAGAGTATAGCGAAATATTGAATACAAACATGCAACGATAATACAGTACTTAAGACAAGTTAAGACACAGAAATTATTAGTAATTTATTTTATTTTCCACACATTATAGAGAATAATTACCTTTTTTGAGTAGCTAATAAGTAAGCCAGTAATGCGGGACAACAATTTTCGGAATTTTTGACCTTTTATGAAATAAAGCTAGAATATCTTAATTTTTTTTTATGGCAAATGATATTTTTTATTACAAAGAAGTATTATTAATTAAACTCATAAGAAAGTAATTAAATAGAGCCAGGCAGAGGGAGTACTAGCTGTATTTCCACTGTTTAGTGAGAGAGTTGAAAGTTTTTACTTTATATAAAAATTAAACTAATAGATTCAAAGTATGTTGAATATGCCTCGCATGGACACACAAAAATAACACGATATATATGTTTTAAAAATAATTTAATAGCAAATTACTTGGAAAACATTCTATCGATATTTCCACCTCAGTGAAAAGAATCTACAGAAACTTCAAATCGCTTTGTAAGTCTGTTGAGTCATGAGCAATAATCTCGATTTTCCAGTACGCGTATTTCTAAAAAATTTCGATTCAAAGCGGTATTCATGTACCTCATATATATTGAATGTTTCAGTATTTTTTTAGGAAAACTAATTACGACGTTAACGTGACGAAGATATTTTGTAGTTAGTGTAAAATGTATTGACTAGTCATTTTATCTGTACTGATTTGTATGTTTACTGTTGTACAGTGATATACTTAAATTAACAAAAAAGAAATGTCACAGGGATGTAGGGAAGTAGCAATAGAGGGCTTATATTAAAAACAAGCACACAAAAATTAATCTTCAATGTATAAGAAATATAAACGCCAATAAATGGTAACGGTATCCTGGATCGGCCTGAAGTGGGGTAGGGTGAATAATGTTACTCTCGATCGATGATACTTTGATGCAAATCAACAAATTAATACGATTTTTTAGTTCTTTGTTATAGTCAATGTCGCAACCAACCCTTGAAACAACCATACCCGGTATCCTCAACCGTTTTTCTAGTTTTCTTAGATTCAACAAACGATAATACATTGTCAGTTAAGTTATAACGATGAGAATGTGTACACACAAGTAACTCTACTAACTTAACTATTTTGTACGATATATTTAAAATATGCGTTGTCATAAAATACTGCACTAAAACTCCATAGCGCTTAGCTAGACACTGCAGATCGTTTCCCTAATCGTTTCCTGCATTACCTGGCGCTAAACTCTTTTATATTGTCTGCTTTATCACTGTTATTTAAAGAATATCTTTAATATATTATTATTCAGATTACGTAATTGTTGGAAATTATCTAATATTACAATAAGAATTGTTACAAGGTATGATCCGAGCATCTATGTAGGTTTATTTGTTAAGCGTTCCACACCGCCCATGATCCTCCACAGTCGAATCGGTCTTATATTCCTTTTTTCCTTTATGTTTATCAGATAATTATCATGAAAGAATTAAAAATGTGGTCTTTAATTTGACGGTTAAATTGCTACCATCACGAAAGTATTTTCTGAATGTGACGCTGTATGTATTATTAAAATCGAATATTCACTACTCTCAAACCCGCTCGCGTCATAACTGCAGAAAGACGCCTCAAAGATAAATAAAATGGTACCATGCCACTATTTACCTTAACTATCAACTCCCATACAGACGAAATACTTGATGGCATCATTAATTAAAATATCCATGGTCATTATATTATTACAGAAATTGTTAAGATATACGTTACAAAGATATTGTTACTCAATTAGCTCAACCCAAATTTTCAAATCCATAATTGGATGTAACATCGAATTTCGTTGGCGAATTTACAAATTATGAAACAAATTAAAAAACATCACTGGAAATTATCTCAAATTGGGGCGTCATGATAATAAATTTCTCTGGTTCTATTTATTATAAAGCGAACGTTTCTAATTTCGACAGTTAAGAAATTAAATAAACTAATTAATAAAAAAAAATGTAATTTTTAAAATACTTTTTTAAAAGATTTTTTTTTAATTTAATCAAATTTTTTTTTAACTAATAAACTAAACTAATAAACTAAATTTTAAACAGACAGTTTTAAGATTCTGAAGATTGTTTCGTAAATAAAGTACGTATATTCGTACGCTTGCGAAATACGTATTTCGCAAGCACAAACATAAGGTTATATATATATATATAGCACAAACATAACGTTACATATATAGATAGTATAAATCAAATATTTTATTCCTCGCACAAGAGGGTATTTTTAAATCATTTAGAATAGGACGAACGCGCGAGGAGGAAGTTGCACGCACCGACACGCATATGGAGCTGCATGTCCGCTTGCGTGGTCACAGTTCGTGGTTCATAAATTTGATTTTTGACTAATTTAATTATAATAATATCGGGACGCTAAGGTTGTCACGTTAGGCTTTGTAATCATAATGTTTACTAAACCTGATCTTCACTTGATTGTCTCTACTTTGGCCTTGACGCATCGACTAGATCCTGCAAATGCTGGAATGGGCATCAAGGGGTAAGTCGCTTGTACTATTTTTTACATAAAGCGCAACACGTTACTTAATGACGCGAGCCACCAATCCGGCGTTGTTTGGCGCAAGGAATGAATGTGTGAATGTAATGAACAACTTATTTTTTCTTTGGTAATATTGCATGAGTGGAGACTTCAACAAAAATGTCACATAGATAGAAAATGATCTTTAGCTTTTTCCAACACGAAAATTTTTGGTAAATTCTTAATTTTTGAGAAAAAAATAATACTGTTTCATACATTCCCACAGTAATAGCGACATTTAAAATGAAAGAATATTCACCATCAATTTTACAATTATCAAAAATAATCCCATTGACATTATTATCGACACAATTTACTTCGCACATTAATAATTTTTGAGAAAAAAAAAATAATAAAACTTTTGCGAACATAGTAAAAAGTCCGTCATTTTGTAAACAAGTCTGACATTTTGAATTGTCTAGTGTTAAGTGCTGCCCTCTATTGTAACATATTCTAAACAGAATAATCGATTTTCCAATGTTTAATACAATAATAAAATAAAAAAATCGATTTTAAGTTTTCCAAAATCGATTTTTCAGTTTTAGTGTTACACTAAAACAATATTACCCAAATATTTGACGACTGTAGCCAAAATAAGCGTTATAAACTTTATGTTGTCCTTTTAAAGGTCCAATAAAAGTATTTTTTAATCCAGAGCGGTGACGTTCGATGTTTAATAAAGGCTGTATGTCCAATAAAATGTCACACTGGTGTACACGTATTCAAGTATTTGACGGGTTTAAAATGTTCCATGAATGTTTTTAATTAAAAGAGTTTTTATTCTAATGTAAAACCCTATTGGAATGAAAAAATCATACTGTCTTTATAGGCAACAAACAATTGGATCATAGCTCTAGAAATCTATTTTGTAAGTATAATAGTATAATCAAAGTAATCGAAATTGTCCGTAAAATTAAAAACTTATCCGCTAAACTCACTTGGGACATTGCATATAAAACTGGATTTGACTAACACTAGACAGTTTGTAACAGACTCGGAAGCACAGCCCAGCGATTATCGTCTTTTGGCTTAAACAATTTAGCATATAATATACAAAATTATATCTGGATGGATGGATAAGACTGAATCCCTTGCGTGGTTCTACGTTACATAGTCACGTGTTATGTAATCCGTTCCGTGTGATTCCAACTGAATTTGACTATGACATTGTAATCGTGTGTGATAGGATTAAATTTTCCTACACACAAATGCTCTCAGTCCAGTTTTAGTTCATAGTAATAGTCCAAACTAATTCTGCACATTCTTTTCAAATCTTAATAATGTATAATTTTTTCAAATGTGAATAAACGGAATAATTACTGTTAAAATGAAAATTCATCAATTTATCTGTGGTATAATATCGTATACGCTAAAAAGTTTTAGCCAACAGTAGTTCCAAAGTTTCTTTTGATATTGGATCTTGAAAACATAAAGATTTTTTTTTTGGGGAATCTTAATATCAAAAAGAATTTATTTTCGAATCTTAAACACAAATTACTTATTAAATAATAGCCAATTGAATCACAAGTTCTCCTGTCTAGTAAATTTGCCACAATTTGCACAAAATAAATATTTAAAACAAAAATGAGAACATATGTTTTATCTAAATAGTTACAAAATAATATTTACTGTTGAAATGTAAGAATATTACATTTAACTCGTTTTCTACACTTTAACCCTTTCGCTACTACGGGTGACTATAGTCACCCGCCACAAAACGCCGCATGGACACGACGGGTGACAATAGTAACCCGCCAGAAAACGCCACTTATACACGCGTCTCTTACATTAATGAAGCCAAAAATCTTAATGTTCGCTTTCGGCATGGTGCTCCGTTCCACGCAAGGCATCCCGCGACGAGGACCGCCGTAACAAAAGGGTTAAGAAATGTAAATTACAAAATAAATAATTGTTAACAACCATTGACAGCACAAAATTCGTAGAGTCCACTTAAACAACACTAAGTAAACTGGTTTGTTCGAACTGAGAGTCGGTCAGTACCAATTAAGAAGAATATTTTACACGTATTTCATTGATAACGTCGGAAGTGGATCTTTATAGCTCTAGCATCGTTGTAATGGCAGGCAGAATACAAATTGAATCTTTAATACGTTATATTACATAGTCGAATTTAATGTGATCCATCTACTATGTACTTTTAATTCTGAAGTGGGTATTGCGGTATCGAAAGGGTTCACTGAGATTATGGACTATTTTTTTATGCCTAGGCGTATAGGAATATTGAAAGGGTTTATAGGCCAAAAATTTATAGTTTTGTCGTATTGAGTCGGATGGAGTTAAGCGTTCAAAGTGAGTTCGATAAACAGATCTCACTAGCGGGTCGCATATACAATGGCTATTAATAATCACTTGTTTACTAGGAATTTTGGAGTCCTAGGAACACGCTTTTATATTATATTTTGATCATTTTCTGTTCCTTTTTCATTGAAAAACATTGAGCGGTACTTATAATTTAGTCGCGACATCGCAACCTATGCGTTTTGACCATACTTCCCCTTAAACAAAATTAACCAATCATTGGTAGTGTTCAAAGTATTGTTCGTTTTCGGTAAAATTTATTAGTTAAAAATGTTGCCAAATGAATGTTTGTCTATTTTAAATTGTCTCAAGCCATTTTTATCAAATTTACTTATATTTTAGGAACTCATTTGCATATTTAATGATTTTTGTACGCGCTTTCTAGGAATCGATCCGGGACCGTCAGATTTGAAATAGGATTATCTAAACCCTCGACTACCCTCACTCATAGCGCAAAGCAAGTTAGTATTATGAATGAGTTATTCGAGAAGTTTCTAAAACTTCGAAGGATTAGGATCGCGTAGATTTTGTACCATTAAGCTAGCTTTAAATTTACTAAACTTTTTACACTAAGTTCGCCGAATGACTCCTCGAAGTCAGTTTCTAACTTTGTTTAGCCAGTTTTATAATTCCGGACTATTTCAATTTATGTGCACATGTTTAAAACAAATATAACATTCTATTTGATGTGATATCATCCAAAGCTGTGAAACTTTTATGAAATCGTTTTATCTTTTCGCTGTCTAACTCGATTTGTCAATACGTGAAAAGTGACAACATGAAAAGGAATTTCATGAAAAATTCTTACACATTGCTCGATTTATTCGAACCGAAAAACCCATATCAATGTAACGTTGCAGTAATAAATTGAATGAACCGTGACGGTTTCATTTTGAACAGACTAACTTAATTTCTTTTTTGTTTGTCAGAAGTAAACAAAAGAGTACCTACGCTGATTTTATATTAAATTTCTATGGCTTGTGATTAACAACTTTCAACCAGAAATTACAGATGTATTGCCAATATTAATATGAAACTAATAGAATCTAAGAAAAATAAGAGCTCTTCCCTACTCCTCACTGCTATTTAAAAAGAAAACTATTAATAATCTCTTTACATCGCGTTTATTTGGTGGTATTAGATATTCTGCCACAAAACAAACAATTTTTTAAATAAAACATAAAAATTTTAATTTTATACAAATATTACAAAAATTTTGCATCGTCTCGAAATAGAAATGTCTTACTTAAAATTAGGGTTTTTACTTTTCGATGTTGCATGTTCATTAAAAACATAAATTTACATTTCATTTTAACAAGGAGGCTTCTACCGAATACTTTGTTTAGCTTCTTTTACGTAAATGAATCGTATGAAACTTTTTTAATCTAAAGCTCTAGTTCGTTTTCGTTCGCGTTCGGTGTTAAATAATAGTTGACCGTGTCCAATAAAACGTCGTAGTGATATTTCTGATATATGCCTAAAGCCTTGGCCTTTTGTACAATCTAACAAATCGAATTCATTTAGCATTTTCTTAAACTATGGATTATATTTATTAACCGATTGACGGACTGACTAATGGCTTATTATTCACAATTTTATAATGATAATAAATCCAGACAATGGTATTTTGGAGTAATTTTTAAATGTTATTTTCAAACTTTTTAGCTATAAAACAAATAACTACATATTTACTGTGACGAACGAAATGTATTCAAGTTTTAAATTCAACAATAAACTGATAAGTTACGAATTAATTTTCAAAATTAAAATTAAACCAGGATGAAGCTTCAAGCTATAATAAAATTAGAGAGTAAGCAAGTACTTACTAACTTCGATAACTTCTTGCAAACTTCCGTAAAACCAAGTTGACTCACCACATCACTTGAAGAAGCATCTCAAATATGAGGAGAAATCTAACTTAACTTTCTTAACTTAAAATAAATTGCATTTATGATATTCTAAAATGTTACTGATTTATAATTTGCTTATACAAAATTTCTAGCAAATGTCTTAAATGATGTCGAGTAAGGGATTCTTTTCATTAAGTTACTAATTTCAATTATGAACCTCTGCAAAGATTTTCAAAAATCGGAAGAATTTAAGGTGCGTTACTGTCGCTTTATAAAGCAAATATAAATTAGGTAAACATTGGTATAATTAATAAATTTGTTGGCCTCCAAACAAAATTATTCAATTGAGTGATGGCGTGCATTCCAAGTCAGAATATATACTCGTAAGATCATCTCTCTCGGTGGCTCAACAATTTATCTAGCTAGAAGAGAATAGAAAATGTTGTATACCGTCATACCATCGATTTGTTACTACGTGTTAAATTCTTAAATTCAAAAAAATACAAATATAATCATATTTAAACTCTAGATCTTTTACATAAGTGAACCTTTTTAGACATTTTCCTTCACTAGTGTTTATTATATTTGTTAACACTTATTGTTTTAAAGTTCTTTCTATATATATTAAAATGGAACAACGATTAATCATATAAAAATGAATAATTGAGTTAAAAAGCGTAGATTTTCGCTTCTGGCAACTGTTTTAAGCATCGGGAGCGCTGCGTTCGATTTTAACATTTTTTTTTTCAAGCGGTTTGAACACCACAGAAGTTGCGCAACGCTTTCATATTTTTTAACCGTTTTAACAAATATAACACACGTTTTTAATTTAGATTGAATTTATTAATTGTAGATGCAAAAATTTTGATGAATGATCACATTGTACTAGTATTTTTATGTTTGAAGAATTTCAGAGATTTTCTTCTTTATGTCTGTTAAATTCATGATACAATATTCTAGTATTCATGTTTTCTTAATAATTAAATAAATAAGATGAATATTAGATAAATTAGAAATTGAATATCTATGTTTTTCGCTTTGTAAATTTTTTGCACAGATTTTAATTTAAATTCTTATAGATTCCATTTTAAGTACTTTTCGAAGACATTATCATAAGTATATTACTTCAACAAGCATTAGTTACCTTTGTACACCTTGTTACAAGTTGAGAGTTATACATTTCATTACACACGACGAAAGAGTAAAAAACTGGGACACGGATTCAGAATAGAAATTGGCTCGTTAGAGTGGAGACCGTAATCATTCAGTGGCTCTATCCACATAAAATATTGTACCTTAATAAGTCTACTATTTTACACACTCGAGTTTATCACATGTAATTTTGTTTCTCATGTCAAATCAAAAATTATTTGTCAAGTTGACTTAATTTAAAAGAAGTCGAAATTTACTGTGGTTAAATAGTTCAATTAAACTTGGCGCGCTGTGGTTTGTGTGAGTGTGCTTGTCAATTTACAGCTTAAGTTGAGTTGCAGGATGAGGCATAGCGTCGACCAATCAACCTCTTGTCACGCACGCGTAAACACTATTGGTGCGCGTCATTTTAACAATAATTAATGTTTGGATTTATATAAATCTTTGATACAAACTTAAATCAATTCTAGTATAAATAAATGACGACATCTTTTTGTATCACAAATTTAAATTAAACGTCATGGATCGTAGGGATCTAGTGGGAAAAGTTGGCGATGCCGCGACGCCTAGCATTTAAAGTAAGCACCAACTTATTCGCCCGTAGGAGAAATGAAGTAGTGATGCCTCAGCCGCGTACCTCATTACTTAATACAGAACTTTTATTAACTTCTTATACAGAAAACTATTAACAACCTCCACATCGATGTTGACCCCACGGATGATAATTAATAAATGTTATTTTCTAAACTATATTACTTATACTTATACTTATATTTTCTATAGAATTTGTATAAAATTATAAAACTAGAACATTTTAGAGCAATAACCTAAGCGCCCGGCTAACAATCTGACGGCCGGCAGTTCGAATCTCAAGAAGGCCGGTTGCGTACTTTTATGGACTATTTATTTGTATCTTATAGAATCACAAATTTGTGCCAATACTTACCCTTATCATCATTAACTTATGAGCCTTTGCGCTAATGTCGTTAAAACAATCTCCAATTCTCCCTGCATTGTGTCCTCTTTACTTCCTGAAATTGCGTAAATGATCCTTTCGGCCTTCCTCTCTTCCTCTTCCCCTCTATTTTTCCTTTTATAATTGTGTTTATAATATCATGGTGTCGTATCAGGTTTTCCTACATTTTCTCCCGATGGTTTCGGTTCCTGTTGGTTTCTCTCAACATTTTTGTGGTGATAATATAGAAACAAATATGTGATATCAATGTATTTGTTAATGTCATACCTAGATAGCACGCATAAATAGTAAATAATTCTTACAAGAAAATTACATGTGGAAAATATCAAACAATTACAAATTTAATTACAATTATCCGTTACTTAAGGTGATAGAGAAATAACAGGGCTTGTGTTATTTTTACTTGCTGATTGCTCATAATATCATTATAACATGATATAATACTCTCGCCTGTAACCCAGAGGAGTAGACAGAGGCATTTGGTGCGATTCTGGCACACCTCTCCCGCTTCTTTTACACCTATATGTTCGTCGGTTACAATAACTTATATTTATATTTATACTACCTTTACTTATATTACCTTTCTTTAGGATGTCATTGACTTGATCGATCGATAAATATTAGATGCTTGGTATTACATAAAGTCT
>DWLR01001808.1:0-17073 GCA_018246295.1 Papilio alexanor hazarajatica
GACGCTGTTAAAAAATCCATGGTATAAAATTAAAAACTGTTTTGAAATACAAATTGCATCATAGTTAATTATGTTGAAGTTTAATATTAAATTTGTATAAAAGATAATTTGACAAAACATTGCCGCACAAATTACTCGCCAGGCATCGTATTATTCATGTTGTTTGATTAATAATTAATTAACAAACGATCAACTCGAGATAGTGTAAACATTAGCGCCATTTTACTATGTTTGCCATAAATAATTAAAATGTTTCAATATATCCAATAACAGATGTTATTACAACAGCAAGTATTAGATAAAACTCAGAAGTATAAATAATTTACACCAATATTATATAAGGCCATGTAACTTGCCTGGTCCAGTTAGCCATTCTGTAAATAACTCGCATATTTTGGACCTATTACGCTGAACGAGAGAACAATAATAGTTATCTCTATATATTCCGGTTGGGTTGTGAAGACGTTAAGACTTGAATATTTATGTATTTTTGTATTGCGTAATTGGCTTAAAATGAAAGATGTAAAAAATAATCAATTTATAAATTCAATTTAACGCTAATAGTTTTCTAGTTTTTATCATTTCAAAATATAATAGTTGGCATCATGAATAGGTTAAAAGCCAGGACATCTGAAGAATTCCGAACGACGCAACTCAGCGGTGCACTCGGCCGGCTAGCGTTCGCACGCTAAACTAAAAATGTCTAGTCTCAACTCTCAACGACATGTCTCACCGTCACACTCCTTATGTTTTGTTGGTCATTGTTGCTTTTTTTATCTCAAACTGTTGAACTCATTGAACGTTTTAAATGTTTCTTACACCGACCGCAACGAAATTTAGTATATATTTTTTGATAATTTCTTTAAGAAAAACTAAGCTCGAGGGCTCTTTTGAGGACCTCGACTCAAGTTTTTACTTTTAACCACTTAATTGAAATACATATTAAGCTTTACGTTAACAATTCGTTGCTTCGAAGCAATCAGTCCTATTTTTAACTGTCATACAGACGCCAGCGACTTTGCGTACAGTTCTAAAAACCTTAAAATCTACGGAGTCTTAACTCGTTTATCGCAACAATTCACTGGTTTTAGCAGCGTGCTAAATACAGTCTCATCGTCGCAGTTCAGAGTCGTAACTTTTAAACCATTTGTTTCAATTACTTAGTGCGTAAGGCAAAGTTTACCCTCTTTGAATACCAGAAGCGATAAAAGTGTTTATTCCTCTGATTTTGAAAGTAATTTTGTTAACTTTATAAAGAATTTTAACAAAGATGTTATATACCTCCAGATACCTAATCCGGGGCGCGAAAGTGAAGTCACATAAAATTCAATAATTGGTGTCTTCGTAAAATCCCGCGTAAATCCGCAATCAAGCGCACAATTACAAAACCGCAGTACGAAACCAAACCTCTAGTATCTTGTTTTTTTTTAATTTAAAATATGACGGCTTGTGCTATAAAATCGTGTAAAAACCACCTCAAAGTTATTAGATAAATAACAGACTAAATTCTCTTACATACACTAAATTCTCTCGACATACGCACTACGACAATACGACAATCGAATGTCATTTTTGAATGTCGAATTTGTATGAAAAAGTGTCTGGAGGTGTATGACATTTTAGTATATAGACAATAGACATACAGTAATGTAAGTACTAAGTAAATACGTTTATAGACAATATAGTTATCGACAGTTGGTATATTTTAAGTGGTCTCTCTACGTAGTGTAGTCTCAAGTGTCTTATATTTTCGAACATAATAAGCCAAGAGTGGCGACCGTATTTTGAGTATTAATTTAAATATTGAAATGTTTACTATTTTGTGCATATTTTTTGCAAATGTTCGCGGATCTTCAAGTATACGAGTGCTCTATGAAATTACTTGCTTACGTAAGTCTTATACAATGCAATATCTTTTCAATCTTTTTGTTTGCGACGACCAACTTAGCGTTCGACTTGAAATTCGAAATGGATTGTTATTTATTTCCTCATTTATCATAACGTCATATTCTGTTTATTATTTAGAAGCAGTCAATTTTTAAAGCAAAGAATTTTCTTGGTTTATTTTTTTTTATTAGATGTTAAAAGTTTTCACTACGTCTAATTAATAAAACGTCTCATTTCAAACCCATTAAATCCAAATAGAGCTTGTCTTAAATGTACCAATATGTAATTTTTCGATGTCTTCGAAATTCAAGGTCCTATGATATAGAAAATTTAATAATAAATTTGTGAAATTCCCCTTTTTTCTTTTTAGAAATTTTTAAAATCGCTTCGGCAATGACGAAGTTGTGCGGTAACGAACATAAAAAAATTACAAACGAATTGAGAAACTCAAAACTTTTTTAAGTCGCTTAAAACTACTATAGAACCATTATGGTTCTTCAGATTTGACATCGACTACCCACTGACCTATCTATCGTATTAGGTGCCTTACAAGTTTCATTTTTTTTTTTTTCGTTATGAAATTAAACTTACAAGATCTATCGTTTCACATTTTGTACATTTTTTATTATATGATCTTGCACCTGATTTGCTGTTTATCTATTCTATAATTGTACCAAAAAATACATGATTACTATGGTAAAAGAAAATTAAGAAAACGCGTGCCTTGTCTGTTAATAGCCTGTCGAATGACATTCGACAAAGAAAAAAAAAACTTAAATTCTTTAACAGGTTAAATTGTTTGCTTTTTTTGTCAAGTCCTTCCATCGTTTTGTTTAGTGTTTGTAAATGTAAGGAAATCCCACAGTCAATACCGTGGTTTGTTAAGGCAAATTCTATCCATATATCATGTATTTTAAGATCAACGAAATTTAAAAAAAATGTCAATATTAGAGCGCCGCACTTGGATCCGATTTTAAATAAGAGCGAAATAATTTAATTAAGGTTTATAGCTACTTTAGTTTTTTATATAGCAGTATAAAAAAACTTTATTACTTTAGTAAACTTTTTTACAGTGACTGTAAAATTATTAGTGGTTAAGTTAAAAATAGCTATCTATTTCTGGTGACGATACTAGCACTCACTATTTTAAAAGTTGTTTAATAAAAAAAAACATTTGCTTGACAAATTGAGCTTCACGAAAATGAGAAAATGGATGTACTTTTAAATTGTCCCATATCGGTATACATACTCTGAAATATATACAACATTTGAAATCCAAAAAATATCCATTTATTGCAAACATTCATAGAAAAGCCGTTACAATATATAACTGAAATAAAAAAAAAACAAGCAACGGTCAGAAAATATCAAATTTAGTAAATTTGATAAAACTAACCACACAAATATCTATATTTATAAGACTAAGATATTGTTTCATAGAATCGTCAGTCATCGCACCGTGTTGGGTACCGCTTGTCGTAGGTTTAGCTAACAGTCTACGCACTTCGTAATATTTGACGATTTATTTTCTTCTCTGTTCTTACTATGCTCATACCACTTGTTTTCTATCGTTTCCAGGCTTGTCTATCAGAATTGTTCCAGACAGTAAGGCTTTCTTTATAAGTCTAAATTGTGATGAGGTAATAAAACAACTCTGTGTAAGAATATAGATATGTTGAACGAAGATAATTTTAAACAGAACAAAGTTAAACCACATAGTCTGTTTAGCATAAGGCAGCCTGTTGCGTCGTATTACTTAGTCCAATTTTGTAAGAGGCAAACAGCCATGAGTTTATTCGAATATTTAACATGGCGCAAATTTGTAAAAAAAACATGTAAAACATTCGACAACAATCGACGTCTTTTAACATTTTTTTAACAAGACTGACTTCAAATTGGTATGATTCTTCCCTTTTTTAAGGATAAGAAGTAGATGAAAGCATAATTTGCAATATCGGTTACTACGGTAAAGTTCACAATTAAATTTTTTGACATATGTTATCTATTCACAATCGAAAATAATATAACGCGGAATCAAATTACAAATAAAATCAGCTAGGAAAATAAGAAACAAACGAATGCGAAGCGATGCGAGGCTAATGCCTAGTTTTGTGTATGTATGTATAGGTCATAGCGCTATAGCGTTATAGCAACGCTGTGTGTACAAATTTATTAAATCCAAATAGGGCTTGATTTAAGTCTACAAATATATAAATTTTCGGTATATCTTCCGAATCCACGATACAATGATATTCAAAATTAATTAGAAGCCCCCTAGCAAATGTCTCATGTTCAAAAAAAGAAATATTTTAGAAATCGGTCCGTAAATGACGAACTGTTACACAAACAAACAAATAAAGAAACACGTAACCGAGTGAAAACTCCTTTTTTTAAATAAGTTAAAAATAATCTCTGTTAAAGGCGACTTTGCAGTAATTAGTGTTTGTTTTGAATATTAAAATATTATTTTATTTGCGCCTCACTTTAAACCTATTGCTTTTATAAAAACGTTTTTAAGAGTGCCGTTGGGCGAAAAAGATTTGATACATAAAATACAACAAAATATCACATATATTTAATTGATATTATTATATAATTAACACACATAAAGTACAAAAAGTATTGCGGTTTTTCGAAGTTGAGGAAATTCCCCTCAGGGATACCGAGTTGGCTATTAAATTGGATTACCTTGCAGTTTCTTAGTTTAATTTGGTTCAAAGTTTTAATAGATTTCTGAAAAATAAGACCGAAAATTCACTTGTAAATATTCCTTACTAAGTTACACACACTTACACTTTGACGACAATTAAATTCCATAATAGTCAGCAAAATTTCATCTTCAAATGTGTCTACAATAAACCTATATACATTCATCGTCTTCCCATAAACATAAAGGAAATGATAATGAAAAAAAATGATCCAAACAGTTTCATTCATCACCTTAAGAACTACTGAGTGTTAAATTTGCACTTTTACTTTTCTTTCTTATATTTAAACCGCTTTAAGGCTACCTGTGCCGTGAAAATTTTTTCACTGAAAACTTGTCTTATGCCACGCTCATATAATGCATGTGACTTGATGGAACATATCGTTATCATACAACGATATCATATGTCGTATTAAAAAGAGTTGGCCTATATCCGCCAGTGTATTATGTAGACAAACTGACTATATATTTATATGACAGTGTTAAGCACTTCATCCGCAATAAAAATGTAACACAATTTTATGTAAGGTCCAATAGGCCATTTACTCATTTCTCATTTCTTTTAAACATATCAACATCTAACTATCCTATTACAATTATAATTGATTACCGTAGAGGTAAATAAAAACCCAGCATATGGATTTTTATACAATATTTTACAAGGCCTTTGATGTCAGTAAATAATCTGCGATTGGTCTCATCAATTATTTATTTAAATTATCTGTTTGCGCGGACAATTACGGTACGACAATATATCCTCAGGGGACCGCCTTAAGTAATTAGCGGAAGACGCCGCGGTTGAAAATCACCCGACCAGAGAAAATGGTTGAATTTTAGCGCGAACTACTATCATCTTATTGCTTTTGTTAAAAAAATTTGCCATACACTCATTGTGTATCAACTTTTTAAAAACCAACTTTAATCAATTTAAAACTTCTTTACACCTTTTTTCGTAAAAGCATAATCTGAGTGATGTCTTTTTTTTTACAAATAATTATTTATGAAACCCCTAAATGTTCCTTTAAATTTTTGTGCATTCCCAAAATTACATACAATCTTTTAATTTATTTATTTAACAAAATTCATCATTGTATAGATTCGCTACGTTCTATTGTTATTATCGACGTCATGAAATAATGAAATGAGTCTCAACGCCGACTCGTTTAAAATTTAAGGGCATGTAGAAATGTCAACACATTTCAAACCTTAACCGACAACTTGCTACTGTTTATATTTAAGATACAAATTACTTTACATTCGCTTTCTAATAATGTGGCAACACACAACGTTCATAATGGCGCGAACAATTTGCTAAGTGCACACACGGCAGGCCGTGCGGTGGTTAGCGGGATTATTAATTTTATTTGCCGCGAGTTTTCGCTGAGTTGAGTCGCGAGCTAGATACCGGGAGGAAAGTTGCGAAAACATCTCACAGTAGGACGCAGAGGTGGGGCGGAGCTGCATCGATTCGCTGCAGGCCAGACTCCGGGCTCTCACGGCCGATGCCTGCCCCCACGGTTGGCACAATGTTGCGTGAAATTTGCGCCCCCATTGTTACCTCACTAGCCATCCGTCCGCAGACAAGCTCTTTTATAGAACGCGGACCCCGATGCTCCCCGGACCGTGTCAGCTCAGCTACGTGTGTTGGAACGCGCTTAGCATTGAATACTTACCTTTCATCTAGGGATGTAAAACTTTTATACGCTGTTGTTTTTTCAAGCTACGTTACTATGTTTTAATAATATTAGTTAGTCTTCATATTTATGTATATTAATATGACAGTATTTCTAATTTACTGTTAGTGACTCTACTGCTATAATTATTAACTTTTACATTTCTTCCTTAATTTTTTCCGTAATTAATTTGAATAGGTACTATAAAATAAGTATTTTAGATATAGAGGTATATACATATCATAGTACTAGATAGTTCTTGTACTATGATATTGTCAGTTTCATTTCAATATTAGTTCATTATTTTACTTACTTGTAAGTTTTATTTAATTTTATACAGCCTTCATAAAATTCATTCACATATTAGTAAGAAACAAACCCAAAAATAACATCAATAAAAATAATCATGTTATATACTCACATACATAGAAAGTTACATTTAATGTTAACTTATTCACTTATTCTGAAAAACAAACGTATGCATACAAATTATATACGAATAAAAAATATACGTATTTTTATTAACCAAACATAGTTTTAATAGAATTTAACGAGTACTTTAAACCGTAGAACTACTTCACAACTTTCGAAATGCGAATGAAAGAGCTTGCTCAAGTCTTCGGCATTTCGATTCGTCTAAACGTAGTTTAAAATTTCAAGCAAATCCCGCTAATTCGCCTCACTTTAATTAACACGCAAGCACGGGAAAGAGAGAAAGTATAACTTTGACATAAGCCATTCGTTTAATAAAAAAAGTTTTCGTTTATTTTTATACATTTTTCGAGAAAATTTAGGCATTATAAAAATTGTTGAATATACATATGTACATATGTATACATTATACCTGTGTTAAAAATTGAACCATTAAAGCGCGCGAAAAATGTTAACGACTCGTTACATATTGCGGAACCTTTTTGGATGACCGCATTTTTAACAGGGTCATCTTTTAAAATTAGATTGTTCACTCTGCCGAGTTTTAGTGTACTGTAAAATAGACACTGCATAGATCGATATCTAAAGATGGATTGTTACTTTCAACGTTGGAAATACGAATGTATCTGCTTTCACAAATACTCTGCTGACACAAATAGAGCTTATAGCTCTCGCTAAGGCCCTTTGATCTCGTGAACAACAAAGCAAACAATACTGTTACCATTTCTCTTTCGCTACTCTGATACTGTGATAATAAGTGCGCTTTAGACTACTAAAAAATAAAATAAAAATTAAATTTATTGAAAATTTTAAAAATGTATTTGTATGGATTGCCACCGTAATCATACGTTAATTTCCAAAGTGGATTTTCATAAAATTTTATGAATGTAAGTTGGTCTTAACATGAAAGATAGAATTGTTTTGGTTGTTGAGATGTGATTTTTCTTTGGTTTCTTTCTTTGTATAAATTATAACTTATTATTTTTTTTAAACTTTCATTGCAAAAAAACATAAACAAATAAAATTTAAATGCTCCCGATTTTAAGTTATTTATTGGACAAAAGGTTTGATTTTTGTAGCTGTTGTTATATACATTTAGGATGCATACTACATATTACAAATTTTATTCATGACTAACCATTATATCTAGTTTCTTTTGCTTGCTTAACGTCTGTTGGGACCCACTAATTTGTTTATACATAGTTTAGAATAATACTTAACAATTCATATGAGGGACATTTATAACAAAAAGCGAATAGGAAAATTATTTGTCTAGGTACAAAAACAAGCTTTCACAACCAAACCAAAACAACAGCCGTTTTCTAATTTTAGCCAACTCGTAAGTTTCATAACTTAGATATTCATATATGACGATAAGTTAGTCTTAATCTTTATACTGGTAACGAACCTTATGAAAAAACTCAGACTTTTGCAACAGGGGAAATAACGATACGAATATAATTTATAATTAAAAGTGTACCATAGATTAGGATTTGCAAATTCATTGAATGATATATTGCAGAAAACTTCCATAGAATGATATCTTTAGCAAAATCAGGAAGCTATGAGTGAATGTTGAAACTTCAAAATATTCGAATATGTCTTCGGATAAAAGGGAAGTCGCAGTGAAGTCGAAGGAAATTATCCATTGAAATATGCAACTACCGCGTAGCAATATCTTGCATTGTCATAGATTATACACAGTATATAAAAATATATTTTAGCATAAAGGTAGATTTAAAATTTAACGAGTTATTTTTAATTCAATTTGGTAGTTTTACTGTATTAAAATAGTGAATGATTTTAGTTTTATTTATCTTATAAAAATAATTGGAAAATTACACGTACATTGTATGTATTTATACAATGTCTTATGTTAGTATGACCTATTTTCTTGCTATTCAATTGATTACAGATCTAAAATATGTATAAAGTCGATTTGTTTTTTTAATAAATTAAATATACCCTATTTATCTAACTTTCAAACATATACACAAATGTCTTAAAATTTTCTGTCAAGTTAATTAAGTGTACCGGTATGATTCTCCTTTTTACTTTTCCATAAAAGTATAAGCGCCAATTTACTTATTAGATAACTCAGAAGTATAAATAATATCACCATAATTCTATAAGGCCGTGTAACTTGCTTTCTCTTTGCTTGCTCTTATGTTTCGAATCTATTATGATTAACGACAGTGATAGCAATACTATATATTCCGGTTGGGTTAAAAAAGCTTAAATATTTATTTATTGCATAATTGAATAAAAGTAATCGATAATCGAAAATTTCTCAATTTCACAAACAAACTTACTAAAACTTTTCCAAGCGTTTTTTTTAATTTTTATCGTCGTTTCAGTTTCACATTGCAGTACCTACTGTTGTTTTTGTCCTTAATAGTCTCGTCTCGGATAAAGGTTAAATAAGAAAAAAAAAATGTTTTTCCAAGATAGTTTAACATTTACATTATGTTATGTTTCATTTTTAACAAGCTTTATTAAACATCTATTTCACTCGCGTTGTTTGTACACTTGAGTTTCTCAGCAGTTGTCTTCTCGGTTATACAATGCGGTATTGAGTTTAAATGCTCTGAGCTTCTTTAGTTGCTTTGTTTGGAATTAAAACAATGAAAAATTGAGAGTTTGCTTTCAAATTGGCTGAGTAAGTGTACTATATTATTTATATTTTAACCAAAAATACATTAAAAGGATTAAGCGAAGTTTCGTGTACAGATAAACCTTTTCAAAATAAGTTTAGCGGTCACTTTACAACAACTTTTAAATGTTTCCAACTATTTTAATAACACAATAAAGTGACTTTGTTATTGTAAATTACATCACAATACAGTACACTTATCATTTTACGGCAATTTCTCGGAGCAATGGAGGGAAGCAAAGTCAAAAGTTTAAAACTTGTTTAACGATGTACTATACGTCTGAAGTTTTAAGCAAAATAAGGAAGGAACAAATCCTTATAATCTTTTTAAGGCTTCGAGGTAAATATTTTTTAACTCGTTCAATTTATGTTTTAGTTAACGACAATATAATTAGGCTAAAGCTGGCCTTAATCCATACTAATATTATAAAGAGAAAAAGTTTGATTGTATTTTCCGAATAAACTCAAAAACTATTGAATTGACTTTAAAAATTCCTTAAATAGTCTGCGTAGGGGCATAATATGAGGACGTCAAGTCTCGGAAGTCCGATATCCGATCTGATAGTCCGATCCGATATGTATAGTTACGCCACATTTTCATTCATCATTACAGACATTAGTCGAACAGCGGATTCGAATCAATGAATCAATGTTTTACGTTTTATACCACAAGCCTTCAGGCAACTAGCCCTTTTAACGAAGTTTATATATACATACATGTTCATGTGTAAGCGTAATGGTTAATATAATACATGCGTTCGTAGCCTTAATCCATGATAATTTTTTCACAAGTTTTATTTACTACCGATGTTTTTTACATTACAATATTTTTTTGTGATCGATTAATAACATCGTTCTAAAGAGAATGTTAAATCATAAAGAAATCTTCACACCTGAGCAAAAGGTTGCGAAAACTAGTAAATAAACTCGTTTTCCTTACGACAATTTTACCGCCTCTTCCTCGCAAGTCGTAAATAGCGACAGTGGTATTTTATGGTTGTTTGTAACGCATGAGCCTCGTTTGTGTTCGTGGAGAGGTTTGTTGGGAACAAGGACGAAATGCCTTCCGTCTCGTTGCTGACGACGTGTACACATTATGTGCTTAAACTTAGCGTATGCTACGTTATACTTAGATTTACTTGTTGTTACATGGATAAGTGGGGTGCTGGCTACTTTGTGACTTTGCTCTACTTTTTCTATTGTTAAGAAAAAACTATGTTGTAAACATTATAATTATTTTATTGCTTTAGTGGTCAAAATAAAGAGTACCTATTATGACCGTGTAGAAGCGAACGAATTATAACGCCGTCGACATAGAAGAAAACACAATTATAAAATCCTAATTCCTTTTTATACCTCGTTATCATAATGGTTACCCGAATTTTATCGGACATACATAAGAGCAATTTTGAATTACCTACCGCCTTTTGATTACATTATCACTATAGATTTTATGTTATTCCAATGCATACACAATGCTAGACTGTAAAGCTACAATCCTTACAGAAGGTTTAATGTAGCAGTAGTAACATCTCTAATAGCTTCCAGGAATAATAACTAGACGCAAATTATTTGATCATTTATAACTTTAAAAACAACGTTCATGTTTTATTCTTTCCACGAGAACGGCGCTGTTCTGTTCCAGTGACTATACAAAAAATGACAATGTAACCACGTTCCTTGAAAATATGTTAATCTATTTTCCCGTCTGGATAATATACCTATCAATGAAAAAATATCATGTACATATTTAAATGAAATCGGTGGAGGAAAAAGTATTAAATACTTTAGTTACCTATTAAATTGTGTAACTAAGTAGGCACTTTTTAATTGCATTAATAACAATATATTACTTAACAAGTTTTTAACTGTGTATTCGGATTTTTATGAACCAATTTTGCATATCAAATTCAGCCCTTTTAAAATCAAATCCGTACGTTTCCATGACAATAGAATGCTGAAACTTAGTCATAATAAATTGTTCATTGAGTATAAAAATAACTCCGTTTTTATTTCCCTCATACAAGATGAATAATGATAGACATCGGTATCTTATCAAATACCGAATGTGATATAGAGAATAGGTCACTTTACAGGGAGAATATCTGTATATGAGAATCTGAAAAACCAAAACTTTGTATGAATAAGTCTGTCTCGGGTTCCAATCTTCCACTTTTAGATTACATCAGAGACCCTGCCTTTGAACTACTGAAGGATGAATATCTAACGACATACCTAGAAAGAAAAACTCAGTACTCTAAGCATTAGACTACAAAGTCCGTTAAGAACGTTAAAAAATGTACAATGTTACATGTTATCGTATTGGTAATACTGTTCCTGTGTACTTTTTAATACTGAAAGATAATGTTGTGACTAGAATTGTGAAAGGTAAACTGCAACCTATGATCATAGACGTTTGGATGTAAAAGAAGCGAGAGAGGTGTGATAGGGTCGGGGTAAGTGAAAATTCGTAACCTCTGCCTACCCCTCTGGGTAAAGGGCGTGCGTGTTTTATGTTTAATGTTTAGTGAATAACCTTAAGTTTATTAAAATATTAAGTTTGAGCGGATTATACAAATAAAATAGCATCTTACTTTATGCGACCAGAATCATTATAAGCTTTTTAATAAAGCTTTGTTTGCTTTATGAAAACTAGCTATTGCCAACTAACTTCTTAAAGTCTCAATTTTATCAATTAATTTCATAATATTTAGCAGTATAGTAAAATAGCAGAACGGATGGCCGATGGGGATAAAATGGTCTTCTGATGGTCCTAAAATGGCGGTCACGTACAGGTCGACACAGCGTGGGTTAGCCTCCCATAAGATGAACTGATATTCTGGTCAAGGTAGCGACAATGCACTGGATAAAGGCGGCAGAAAACCGCATCTTTATGGCGATCAATAGGGGTGGCCTACGTCCAGCAGTGGACAACCATATATATGTTGAGATGGTGATGAATGAATAAAAAAATATAACTGAAAAAGTGGATTAATCACGAAATAACTGGTATATATTGAATTATTCTTATTGATGCCTAGCGGTATGGGTAGCGCAAGTTTTATCTGTTTGACTTTCGTTCTATCTCTAAGAGAAACTCGATTTATTTAACTGTTATCCGAGAAACTTTTTATCTCGCACTCATCCGTATTTTCAGATAAAGAAATCCTTGATAATTGCAAATAGAAAATGTTATTTTTTTATCAATGAAGTCCGTAAAATATTAATTAAAGTCCAGAAAAAAATCATAAATTTAATTACAGGCATGTTCGATAGCCTTCGATTTTACCGTTTATTTAGTAAGGGAGATTTCGAAATTAAAATCGTTCGTAAGTTCGCTGAATTTATGAAAATTATTTCCGCAAGCGTTTTATAATTGTAATTTTTTTTTCACACACCTTGAAAGACGTAGCCTAGCGTCTATGTCCAGGGGTCAGCAACAGGTGGAACGCGATCGTGAAAGTAAAAAAAATCATAAAACTACCCCTATTATCATACGTTTAAAAGCCCCTTAAATTCTTTTTCGGGATCACGATGAAAAAATTCAACAGTATTCGGACCTCGATATTTTTTTTCAACTGTATCCGGACCGTAATTAAAGCTTCTTGCAGCTTAAGCTTCTTCCATAGTTTATGGTATAGCGCGGGTTCAATCCAAGTCGGTGCAAAGAAATATGATTTTTTTAAATCTCATAATATTTTTCTTTGAATCTTGGGATTTTGCAGAACTTATCTCCGTCAAAATAAAAGATTTTATAATGTGGTACTCGTAATACGCTACTATATGGTTTAAATAATAATCGCAATATGGTATTCTATTGAAAAGCTTAGAAATATACGCAGGGATGCAACATTCCGACTAAATTACATTTTGCAATGGCCGTCATAAAGGAAAAGCTGAAATATTCAGAAGCACGTGTAGTATCCACAAACCCGCATTGAAGTCAGCTCGAGAACTAGTCTAGAGGACATATTGTTTATGAGCGAAAACCTCCGTCCTGTGCTCTGGCACGCATCACACATGCTTCTAATAATAGCCTTCCTTATCCATATAAAGTTCCTTGCACATATCAGATACCTCGAGGACATCTACTATAGTTTTGTCGACTATCTATCACGGAACTAAATAGTTCCTCATCTACTTTATTTTTTCCTCTCTACAATCTTAGCATTTTTGCTTGTGTTTATTATCTCGTATGAGGTTAAAAAATTGCTGATTTCCAAAAAATTTTATAATTATAGAACGGAATAATTTTACCAATATCGTTTTAACAATTATATGCCTAATAATCTTATACTAGACTTTATAAGTAATCTGTAAACGGCGTATGCCAATATTATCTCAACAGCCCAACCACCTCGTTTGTGATAAAGATCGAGCTTCTTGCTTATTACCTCAATGGCTCTAGAGGCATTAGTAAAAAACATGTGTTAAGTTCTTGTACGTACTAATCTTTTCACGACAACCTATGGTTACGTTTTCAACGACTTTAAAAAAAGAGGTTCTTGATTCTCTTATATTTTTCATGTTTGTTAACTCAGAACTTCGAAATTTATGAACCAAAAAAATACTGATTTCGATGGTTTTTTGTTAGACTTGGGAACATTCGCATGTAGGTCCCATTTCATTTTAAATGTCATTGACACTAGGGTTACGAAGATATACAGCAAATTGACATAGTGGTAGACTTAAGACAAGCCCCGTTTGAATTTAATGAATTTGTGATGAGACACCGACGCACCGGCTATAAATGACATGAAAATAAAACTAGGTGTTGCGTACAGCTTCGCACGCGTTTGTTTCGTTTTTTGCAGTTTGATTTCGAGTATATTAATTTGTTCGTAATTAAGTTCAACAAGTTATAGGGTTATTCGCCGATCTGTCTGATAGGCAGATAATCTTTTACGATATATCTGATTTGCCATCTAGACGAAGAGACGAAGGATCAAATCGTAGTTTTTATTTTATTCGATTTTCAGTGTCTTTTATTATAATTAGAGGACAATTAGCTCATTTGCCGTATTGACTGTTTAAATTTGATTATTAAAACATTTAGATAATTTAAACTGTCTACAACTCTAACCGCGTATTACTATGTGAAATTCCTTAACATTACATGTTCTATATCTTACTCCTGAATCAACTCTTTAGGTCATCTTTCATCATCAGACACCCATGTCGTGGAATCGAATTACAACTATATTAAAATATAGAAGACTATTTTTACAACGAAAGCAAATACTTCAAAAGACTTTTTTTAATAATTTATTTGGAACACTGTAGAACACAAGCGAAACAAATCAGGATATAGATTATTTTTTAAGAGTTAGAACATAAATAATTCCTGGCTATATTCAAAGATTACGTAAAAACGATGTGGATATATTCGACAAGTTGAATCCATTCTAAAAGCTGTCGGAAGCTTGAAGCGATAGAGAATAGGTAAGTCTGGTCCACAGTAGCTCGACTGTCAGTGTCCAGAACGTTAATTAATTCACGTTTATAAACGACCGGTTAGAGTCTCAGATTGTATCTAATGGCACATTGTCGCCGGAATTTATTGCTAAACGAGACAGTTGCTATAAACAATTGCATCGACAATTTACACTACATATTATTTATATTATAATTACGTTTAGCATATATGTATACTCTATATACATATACTAGATATATTTAGTGGTAATTGGGAGTCCGGAACATACAAAAAAATCGTCGTTGAAAATCATTGTTTTATCTATTTAGTAGTATTTATCTCCCAGATAGCCTAACAACTTATCTCAGTTTTCTCCGTCTTACTTCTGTGTACCCGTAATAAATGAACAATAGACAATGTAACCATGTAATGTAATTGTTTAATGTAGCTTTCAATAAAAGTAAACGAGTGATTATAAAGGTTCTCAGGTTTTATATAGTTTATGTTACCTCTTACTTGTGTAAGACCTATTGAGGTAGACGAAGATAGCAATCGCTGTAATCGAACTTATCAGAACCCTAATATTTGTGGTTTTCACCATATCGCCGTACAACAGTAACGGACCAAGTCCAAAACACTTGTGATTTTTTAAATTCAAATCTAAATAATAAAATAATTAATCAATACAAACAATGATTTAATATACAACAAGGGTTGTACTACTGTCAGGGTTGTAAAGTATGTTTTATACAATTTGTATGGAAACTTGATTTATTTAATATCAACATATATAAGAAAATTATGATTTTATTCAGGATTTTTTTGTTCAGTCATTTCTAAAGTACGAGTATATTGAAGTATTGAAAAATTACTATATGTTTTTGTCTTGTCTTTGTGTGAAAATGGTACCAGTAACAAATAACGGCTAAGGATTTTTTTTTAACAAATGTTCCATTTAACCGTATTTATTTATCTTTTTATAATCATATAACTTGAAAAAATAATGTGAAATGCAGCATATAAAAATTAAACATCTGTACCAAGTTTCTATATGAATATGGAGATGTACACACTTTTTTAGTTTTATGGAATATATAACATAAAATAAATAAAGAATGTAATAATGTGAGGGCAATAAAATTTAAATAATAGAGAAAAAATTTAAATGTGTCATCTGCAGGGAATGTAAGATGTATGTAAAATATGTTTGAGTGTAATCCAAGAGGTTTATTACAAATTCATGCAAATCGAACGACAAGAAAACATTTTATAGCAGTTTATGCCGTTAAAGTTATCGTTAAATAATTTACTTTATAGCTTGTTAAGTTACATATTAATGAAAACATGTACAAGTTAAAAGTGTTCAAAATAAATTTGAGTCTTATTAGAAGTTGAGATAATTTGTTACGTTAGACATTTTTCTTTAGTAATATGACCTTAGGTCAAGCTCAATTTTATTTAATATGAATCTCTGTTACAGAATTAGGTCGATCGTGCGTCGTCTAATCGTGCACCCGCAGAACACTAGGAGAATTAAAGGTACAGGTTAAACGACAGCTTTCTCTTTGAGGTAAAAGTTAAACAACTGAACGTGCATCTTGAGGATAACATTATTTCTAAGAAGACGATTCTCACTTTACGACAAGATTATGAGGTCCTGTACTTCTTAAATTTTAAAATTCGATGACATAAATTCTTGTAAATTCATTTCCAAGGCGGCGACGGATAGTTGTAAAAACGACAATCCTGTACTGTTTTTCCAAGAGAACTAAGTCAAAAACAACGACTAAAATGTAAACAACAGTTAAGAAATAAGTAAGTGGTGTAAAATGAAATGAAATGCAAAAAGTAAGAAACAAAATGTATGTATATTAAAGTTTACAAAAAATAATAAGTCATGGAAGTATGAAACTAAGCTGTATTCGAACCCGACACATACACACCGCGGTCCGCGGCCCGCACAGCACATCTACGGCATACAATGCAGGTGACATCGAGCACTAGGACGGATGAGCGTGGAAGGGTCCCTAGCGGACCGGCATGCGGGACGGGCCGGGGTGGCCGGTGGCCGGGGCGACCGCGGCGCGGCGCGACACGTACGTGGGCGTGCGGCGAGGTGAGCGCGCGGCACAGGCAGGCGTGTGCCGCGGGCGCGCGGTAGTCCATGTAGTTTCCGTAGCCCATGTGGTCGCAGGTGCACGCGCAGCTCTCGATGTGCCGCCGCAGCTCCAGCTCGAGCTCCCAGGGCGGCTCCATGAGCACGGCTAGCGCGGTGCGCGGGCAGTGCGCGCGCACCGCGCTAGCC
>DWLR01001809.1:0-17071 GCA_018246295.1 Papilio alexanor hazarajatica
TCTGCGCTCTGCCACCTCAAACCCGGTGAAACTGTAAATGCCTCCTCCAGGCAAACAGTGACAAGTCAGTCACAAAACAAAAAGTCAGCGGTTCGATCATTCACTTCTTAACTATAAGTTTGGTTGTAACTTAGAATAGAAATATATTATATTAGATATATTGTAACATTTAAATCAAGTTTTTTTTGTTTAATTAAAACAAACATCTATATTTATTATCGTATTTTGACTCGCTACGTCATGTAAGTAAAAAAGATGTTCTAACAAAAATTATACTGTTATATAGTTAGAAATGCAAGTGACAAAAATAACAAAAGAATTAAATTATTAAGCAGTCAAGACTTTAATTAGTACGCCAGCTTAGCGAAATAGATGCACAATTTAATGTAGCTCTAGTATTTTGTCAGCGTACAAGCGTACAACTCTGGATGCCATTCTAGTTTCCTCTCTACTGGGTTTTTAATAACACCTTTGTCCTACAGCTCATGCAGTGCAGACAAAAATAAAATACAAAAACTCCATTTCTTCTGAATTTTAGATGTTAGTTTCATCTGTGGCCCAACATGTTTTTTGCCCGACTTACAGGGGTAATATTTTTTTCTATGATGTATTTGAGACTTGTAGCCTAAACGGCTTGACCGATTTCTTAGTGAGGATTCGTATTCTTTTCCGGAGTGTTTTAATGTTTGTTTATTATTATTTTTTAAATCAACTATTGCGTGTTTAATCAAGTTGTCTAAGGCTGGTGTTTATTTTACATTAAAGTTACACACGTCGAAGTGATATTACTTAAAAGGAACCTCTTTATGTTATGAAAAAGAACGCTTAGTTCTGTTTTTATACCTTTGTATTTATGTCGTATATACCTTATTTATTTCTCGGTATAGAACGAAAACTTTTAATTTTTAGTTGCCCACTCGAAATCCTGAGATTTGGAAGCGTTTCTAATACAGTATCTTTTGAACCGTATATAACTTTATTCAAAGGGAATAAATTTGTAAAGTAATGGAATAACCCAAGATAAAATAAATTATTGAACAATATTACTGTTAAAAACAAATTACCCATAGAGATCTGTGTTATAAATATAAAACAAAAAAAAATGACAATTTTTTTTAATACAGTTCAAAATATTAGTTTAACAGCTTCTGAAAGGCCAGTCTATTTAAATTACGATTAATTTGTAATTAATCGTTTATTTGACAAGAGTTTTGAATAACAGTGTGACGAGTCTTTCAGATACCGGGCGTTAGTACGTAATCTCCAAGGGTTATATTTTCCCAATTTTAGCAAAACGATTTAGATTTATATTCACATTGAGACCTCGGGTATAAAGGTCAGTAGGCTTATCGCAGAATGTTGCTGCACTCAGCTCGATTGCTGTTAATTGACTAACAGCTAATTAACATTTTAATTATTATATATACAATTAATATTTTGTTATACAAATAAAATGTTTTTATTCATTTCATACTGTTATTACAGGTTACTTTGTTGAGTATTTATTTATATATGTCACGGACCGATTGTGAACTATGTCAGTTTATAATCGGCCTAGGCATTTTATATATAAACTGTGAACCAAATTGTGGACTATTCTATACTAATATTATAAAGAGAAGAGATTTGATTGTTCTGGATAAGTTTATTAATTTATGGACCGATTTACTCGTAAATTTTAAATTCTTCAAGAAATGGAATCATTCAAAAATTAGACGTGTAATCTACGCTTTATTTTCTTGATTTATCTATGTATCCGAGTAAAGCTGAGGCTGAGGAGAATTTTTAGTATTGTGAAAAATTTGACGAAATGACTTCAAACGCAACAAATCTATTTTTTCTTTGAAAAACATCTATCTAAGATATTATTTTCATGTCAAACTACCTTGTCCAATGTAACGAAGGAATCTATTATCTGCCATTCTAACTTTAACTTCAAATGTAATCATGTAAACAAAATATCAACATAATTTGATAATTTGACTTCGACAGATTTTTTTATGGAATTGCAATGGATATTGAAGAGTGAAGTGTCACTCGATTCGTATTTATCCTCAAAGTAGCATAAGGGTAACACAGGCATTCAAGCGGTTTTTTTGATTTTTTAATTAACCATCATTAATTTGACTATGTCAATATTTGCTATACAAAATTTGTAAAGTGTTTGGTAAAAATGTATTTTATCACATTTATAATCTTTGTTTCAGTCATTTGGAGTAAATACTATTAGCTTTTTAATTACGAAATAGTTATCCACAGAAAAGAACAACTTTATTCATGTCGTTATAAAAGTTATTAATGCCGTTTTTAGTTGAGGAAACACGTCCCCGACTTAAAGGTCACTCGGCTGTGCAATACAATATATTACATAATATAAAACATTCTGTTGCGGGCCAGTTCATTATGTAATTTAGTATTTTGTGAAGCGCAGTTTCAATTGTCATTTAATTGATTTTGGAATTCATTTGAAATATATTTGTTTATAGAAATTTAATACAGATTAATAAACATAATGCTCATTTCTCAGATAAACTTTACTTTTGAAAAACCAATTTCAATCTCGACCTCAACATAGAGGTACTGATTAGAGCCTTCTTCAGTCCCTGACGATCCCTGACGTCTCCCGACGATCTAGTAAATGTTTCGGGAGTCAACTGGACGAGACCGTAATGGGTGTTGTGGCGATTCTTTCACATGTATTAAGACTGAATTGAGGTACAAAACCACTGAACAAATATTCATAAAATTGAAGTTAATTAATATACATTTATTTTTGTCATGAATCTTGCTTGGACCCTAGGTTCTGTGTGATGTCGCAAAAGCAAAACAAAAAACAATAATTTAGGTAGGCGGTTAGGTTTATGACCTAAAACCATTAATTCAGAGATGAAAAAGTTGCCAATTTATAAGAAAGTACGTAAATCACTTTCTAAAGCTTTCGTCCGTTTAATGCTTTTACAATGGCAGTAGCTTATCCCCTGTATATTGGTATTGGTTATTTATTGCTATATCTGTCTTCACGCAAAAAAATATTTTTAACTTTATCAAGCTAAAATTATATATACAAGGACGTAACTCATCAATATATATGTGTGTGTGTGTGTTATATGTATACACTTAATAAGAAAAACTAAAACGCGCTTTGTAAAAGGAAGACGTTACCATGCTTAAATTTTTGGACTTTACAGGGAACAAAATAAGAATTTTCCTAAATGTTCTTTCACTAATGTATTTTTTTTGTATTGTTGTAACTGTTGTAACTGTTGTATTGTATGTATTCTTATCGTTATCTTTAACATTACGTTAAAGATAACGATAAGTATGTGGTGACAGGCCACCTTTCGACCTTAAAGAGCATAGCGAAAACTGTCTACCCCAACTTTGAATTTTTCCGTAGAAATACAACAGCTATGTTTGTATGGAAGTAATTGTACTACGTGTAATTGTTACTTGCTAGTTGAGAGATATATTTTTTTTAAAGGAAACAACGATTTCTCAAAAAAGTCAATAACCGTATTGGTACCACAAATTGCAACGATAAAGTTTATGCCTTGTTTATGGTACTGTGGCTTGTGAAAGCTTATAGGTGTGACCTCATTATGCACAAGTTTGACAATTTATGCTGTGCTTAAGAGCATGAATAATGAGTATGGCCGTTTCCCAACTTATAACTATAGACTACATAAAAATAAGTAATTATTATTTGTAAAATAAATGGATAAAAATATTTGGGATGTCACGTATTTTAACTCAACAGATGTATGTATTAAATAAAAGAAAGAATATTTTAAGAAATTAATCACAATAGAACCATTTTACAACTTCATGCGTTATCTTTCTTGCCTTGAGGGGAGTGTTTTGTAACTATAATTATGAGCTACACCGCAATGGTTGAACGAACACGACACGTGGATCTTGTAAATGGAGAGTGATTACTGAGGGCTTATAGGACTGTAATCTCAGCGGTCCATTAAGGTACGGTAGCGAATACGCTCGAGCATAATCATGTTAGATGAAATAGATTAAAAACACACGTGTAATTTTTATAATGTCCGTGATTATTACAAGCTCAAACAGGAGCTAATGCGCCATTCCTTATTGTTGTGAATGATATTGAACTTAACAAGCACTGTAGTTGGAATGGCAAAAATTGTAAATAATTTCCTATTTTTTTTTATTTAGGAAATTATTGCGGTTAAAATTACTGTGGCATCAGTATGACTCTGGATTAGCAAGGTGGACGACATTAAGCAACGTATATAATTTTAACGTAGACAATAAATTGAAGTAATTCACGCAATTTAATAGAAGTACTATTTACATATACGAATTTAAAAATGATATCGAATATTCAAACTCGCTTGTTAGCAGTAAAATTCATTCTGATGTGAAGCGTATTAATATGCCACGGCTGGTGGACCTAATTAACTTTACATGTCATTTTTATTTGCGTAATTTACTTTATCATGCTACTTTTGGACATGGACAATGGTTTACGATTTACTCTATAAATTTAAACTGATTGTATCAACGTCTCGATTTTAATTAACTATCCAGAATTAAATGTGAGGTATGCATAATCGAAATTATTAAATACAGTGTACTAATTTTATGTTCAAACAGCCGTTCGTCTCGACTTAAGACTAAATTAATAAAATGTAGCCCATTTCATTCCCTCGTAATAAAGTCAAATTCTAACATTTGTCTCCTTTGTAAAGGATGGGCTCTTTGTGTAAAGTAATTTACTTAAAAGACTTTTTGACTTATTCAAAGGTCAATTTGCAGTAAAGTCGTTTTAATCGAAAACATATGAACAGCGGTAACAAAATAAAAGATGGTAAAATGCAGCTGAAGATATGTAAATATATGCATGCTCTTTTAAACCGCTAAAGTACTTTAGCTTTACTAAGTAAAGTACTTAGTATTTATTTCGAATGTGTGCACAACTGGCTCTCTTTGCTGACCCCAATTCAAATTGTGAAAATTTCGGTTGTTCTACATTATTCCATTTTTCTGTTTTTATTTGTTTCAATTTCTTTTAAATAAAATAAAAAAAAAAATGTTTTTAGAAATCACTTTAAGGCATTAGATTTATTTGAAATTTTGCACAAATATCAAAGATCGATGACAATACATTATTCATAACTTAAATAAGCCCATGATCATTATCTTTGTTTGTTTTAATATTGAGGAAAGCGCCACCTAGTTACATATTATTGTAACAAAATACGCAACGACAGCTTTGCGTGTTTTTTTTAGTTTTTAAGCTACTGATTATTTATCATATCGTATTCATGCAATATTTTTTTTTCAGGCATATTGATTTTTGCATTTTAGTGATGCACAAACGTATATAAAAATCAGATTGCAAATAAAGTTATCACGCCCATTTAATCTGCTTCAGTTGGTACTTTACTTTATTTAAAGACTAGCTCGACTGTGTTGGGCTGGCTTAGTTAAAAGCTCCTGAATTTTTTGGCGCTTTCAATTTACGTCGTTCTCCCGTGTATATTGTTTGTTCTGCTAAATGTCTGAAGCCTTTCAGTTTTCTATTTTCAAAGTAATTTCTGAAAGCATTTACGCTTTGATTTTTTTAAAGTCTTAAATTGTTTGAAAATTAAAATGACGGAAACATGTATTTTTGCTATTGTAAACATAGGTTATAATTTTTGTTTTGCTCACATCGCCTATTCAGGATTTTTTTCGTTTATGGCTAATAAATAGATAGGACAAATTAATGGAACTCGAAGTCTATATTCACTCAACATTTTTATAACTGTGTATTATATGATTGACTTAAATATGTAAACAATAAAAGATGCATCTATATCAATGCATCTTTGCGCGTTTCCATCAATACAGTCGTGCGTTTGCATGCATTGATGCAGTCCCTATATAATACTGATGCGATGCTTAGTTGCTATTGCAAATACCATCGCTCTAAAGTAGCGATGCAGATGCCTACTCGTGAAAACAGCGCCTGCAGAGTTACAATAATCTTTTGATTTTTTTTTTAAAAAAACAAAATCGATTTTGAATTTATAGAATTTTATTTCTAATTCATTTATACGGTACGTCTTATTACAAGTTATTAAACCCAAACAGATGGTCTTAAATCTACCGATGTGTGAATTTTCGGTATATTTTCGGAAACCAAGGTTAAATGCCATTCAATTATAAACGGAATCCACTTGTGAATTTCCCCTTCCCACCAAGAAAAAAAACTTAAAATGGGTTCTTAATTGTTACCACATAACGATGTGGTATCAAAACATATTAAAATACAAGGGACTTGAGAGCCTACTCTTTTTTTGACGCGGTTAAAAATTCGCCATTGGTGAGCTCCCTAACCGATAATACAAACATATGCATTCACGCTCGCAACCCAGAGGGATAGGCAGAGAACGGATTTTTCTTTCCAATACAAGGGCTGGTAGCATATATAACGGATTGTAGCGGATGTTGACGACTTTACCGTTTTCTGCTATATTAATATCTTAGATAGTAAATATTAATACGACAGCTCTTTAGAGTTGTAAAATGTGATTGCATTGAAGATAATACACGTGTCACGGTTGTGACTATCTAAGATGCTAGCTGTAAATCATCTCGATCATTATTACACATGTTACACATTGTTGTTAGTGGTATGGTTGCATACCACTACCCGGCCCGTAAAAAGTCTCTTCCCTGTCGTCACAGTCTTGACAGGCTGGTGGTCATCACGCTATTGCAGTGAACTGCGTAACCAGGCGCCTCCACTCCTTTTTAACCACTGCTTTTAACACAAAGTAAAAAGTATACAGCCTATAAATACTATCACACGCAAATCACGTCAGCTTGTGAATTTTTCACACTATTTTTTTTAACATAATATATTTTATTATAAAATTATATTAAAGTATATAGTAAACAGTAATAAGTATATAGTAAAAAAGTAGTAGTATATAGCAATATCGGATAAAAGAGACTTAACTTGCTTTACGATAAGCTTTTGACGTCGAATGACGCTTAACCGGTCACTAATCTGATACATGACCGCGCACATGCTACTTAACCTCGATATCTATTGTTATGTTCCGCTATCGGTTATTATGAAAAGTTGTTTCACGAATAGAAGTCTTTTAAAAAAATACAAACCACTACTACTAATTTAATGGAGCCAATAGCAGCTCCTATATGACACTAGTATGGCATATATGTCATATAAAGATATATCTTTCGTTTTTAACGGACTTTAAAAAAGGAGGTTCTCAATTCTGTTATTTTTTTTAACACTTTTGCATGTTTGTTATCGCGGAACTTTGCCATTTCCGAATCGATTTGTGTGTCCCCTTTCCAAAAAAAATGTTTCTTTTGTTGGAACCCGCAACTTGATCTCATTTAATTTTGAATGCCATTGGACCTTGGTTTTCGAAGATATACCCAAAATTAATTACCTCCATGAATTGCGATAATAGATAGCATGAGGATGAGCCGATCTCCGCTGGCAAATTAAAACAGCGATTTGTTACCCAAAATAAATAAGTCTACATTTTGTTATACTTCATAAGACCCCAAGTAAATATTGTCCACAATTCACACAATTGTGGATAATTCTATCGTGGCTCTTATTTGCATATAGATTACCGATAAAATTGTTTGTGTAAGAAGCCTTTTGAAACTGTAATTTTTGTCTGTAGTTGGCTTTGATTTTCGATTAAATACACACGTAAAAACGGAATATGACTTGCATTATTTATACCCGAATCAACAATAATGCTTAGACAAAAAGAAAATACATATGAAAACAATTTCAAGATTAAATAATATCAATTCAAAAGTTTTTTTATTTCTTCAGCTGGGAAATAAAATATGATGAAAAACTAAACTTAATGCATGTATGATTTTATGTCGGAAAACGGTTAGCTTATTGTGGGTGAAATGAAAACTTGGTGTAGCAATAAATTTCAAATGAAAATACGAACGTATCGTTATTAGCTACATTCAAAAACACCAAATAAAAAGAGAAAAAAAATGAGTAAAATTTTGGTACCATAATATAATGATGATGTGGTCAGAGTAGAACATAAAATTATATTTTTTCTAAATAATTGGGCTATGTTGGCAATTCTAAATGAGTCTATAAGTCTATTCTAGGCATTATAGTTGTGTATTTAATGACGTTGAAAGTAACTACTGACATGAGTATGTTTTATTTATGTAAGTTTTGAATGATAAGTAATAAGCATTAGACGAAAGATGTGTGCGTTAAATAACGTTATTATGAAGTAGTAAAACGTTACACCTTCTTCAAAATACGTATAAACTTATTATTTATATTTCGTTAAATTAATTGGGGAGCAACGATATTTTTTTCAATTCTCATCAAAATAGGGATATACATCTATGTAATCATTACTTTTTAGCATAGTATAGTTTCAAAATAACTAAGGACGTAGATATTTATGTATAAAGATGATTTATTTATGATTAAATATTTAATAGTAACTTGTAAGGAAGGCATGAATAAACAATTCACATACCCAATAAATTGGATATCGATGTGTCTAGCATATGTTTCGTTAGAGTTGCGAACTCGACCTAAATAATATAGAAGCTCTAACCTAGGTGTTTGCATAACGTATGGGCTTTGACTGGCCTTATCGACCTCATTACGTATAAGAAAATCGTTTAATTGATTGCTTTAAACTGTTAGAAGGAAATTTACTTAGGCAACAAATATGACTTATATTAATTAATGTAAATAATGACTGGAAATCGCATTTTCGACTGTCAAATCATAAACACACTTAACCACTTAACACATAGCAAAATAAGCACTCTATATTATAATAAAATTTAAACTAATTGGTAAAAATTTACTCGTATTTATGCTTCAAACGTAATTTCATTTAGAAGGACATAAATGTAATTATGTTCTTTTGAATAAAGTTTGAACCGGTTCGCTAAGGAAATTTAAGAGACATAAACTACTAGTTAAACTAACTAGTTAGTAGCATTAATATTCCATTTTGTAAATATAATAAAAGTAGGAGGACTTCTTCAAGAAAGGGAATAACTGTTCACACTGAAAAACATAAAAGTAAAAAATACTCGTATTAAAGCTAAAAGTAATAAATATGCATCCTATACATATTCCGTAACAAAAAAAGCTTTATATGGAATATGAAAGTTATGTATATAATATTCTCCTATGCGCCGCGAACCTTCAAGTAAACCAGAGATACGTACTCGGTTAATTACTTAACAGTTTGCAAACCTCTCTTATACAGAATGACTGGTAAAAGTAAAAGTGATTCACATAGCGCATTGCAGAATTCTCAGGTCAAAGTAATTTATTTATTTACCATAAAAAAACTCCTAGTCTTGTAACGTTTTAATATTTTATCAATGCAAGATAGTAAAATATTAATGTACCTTTAGTCTATTTATTAAACGCATAACTTAATACTCTTCGTATTTGACAACGATGCGACAGTATTTGATATTGTAATGAATAAATTATTAGAGGAAGAGAGAGTCATAGAAATAAGTGTAGACAAATATCACTTTCACCTCGAAACTATTGTCTGAAAGAGAAGTAAGATAATAGTCAACATCTTTCACTGTCGCAAGGTCAGCTGTCAGAAAACTATTCAATAATTAAGCTCGCCTGTGCCTATTTTATTATAATCCATCCATTGAAAATAGTTTATGTCTGTACAAAGCTTTAAGTGAACAAATAAGATTGTTATGAATTACCATAAGCGGTAAAAAGTGAGCTACTTTTGATTGATAAACTATGTTTTAATATTTATCATAAAAACCAAACTTTTTTTTAATCTTTTTATAAAATATATATAGATTTGTAAACTCTAAGGAAATCTTGTCTTTAAAAACAAAGCCAATTAGACCAGAGAACGGGATCGTCGTTTGCAGAACAACTCTCTGAAGTGACTACCAAAGAAAATAGACGAAGCTGTTTTATATTCCTTTTCAGTTAGTTTCTCCAATACTTAAAGTTACAATAAAACAATGTGAATAACTTGGTTTCACTGCATTTACTCATTATAGGTAAGTTCAAGTGTTTAGGAGTAATCGTGAAAAATATGAATATTAAAAAATCTTCATTTCAATCAAGCTGAGGATTAAATTTCCGCTATATTGAGTCAAACGTTATCGCCTATTTTGTGTAATACCTTCCAAAATTTTGTCGGTTTACCAGAAGATAAATAGGTCGAGGTTGATTGACCACTGATTTAATCAGGTACATTCGGACCGGTGCCAATTTACTGAATTTCGCATATTTTATTTATAATTGTACAATTTGGACACAAAATTTTTACCAACATCTAAATGCTGTTTGACGATACTCGTATGAAACTGATAATAGATAATTTATTATATGATAAATGTATACTAGTTTGAAAATAGATGAACGTATTTGTTGTAACATATACTCTTCGACTCTGTTAGGATAAGTATATCTATATTGTAGAAGGTAGTATTTTGGGTAAAATATTGGCTTGTAAAAGTAATTTAAATACTTTGGATGCCCTATTAGTTACTAACATAACCGGGTTATGAAGCTACGATCGTTAGATGGAATAATTTAGTGAATGCATATACGCTTTTAAATAAATACGATGGAATTCTTATTATATAATTATACTTTAAGAAATAGTTGACCGAACAAGATTAGGATTCGTAATAGAAAATAATATAAATGTTCGTAATTAAAATCAATTCAAGTAGATAACATTAGAGGTAGGTTTTACTTTTTTCAATTTCCTTTTCAGAAATTATTAAGAATATTGTTTCTTAATTTCCATAGAGCTGTGAAAAAAAATTCAAAGCCGTATAGAAAGTATTATAAAATTAGATGTCTACTAGAATGTTTTGTAAAACTAAGGTTTTATACAAAACTATTAAAAAGAATGTTTCAAAATTAAAGACAAGAAAGTTTTCTTGGAAAATAATATTTCTGGGAAAACAGACTACTGAAAAGAATTTTTAATCTTATAATGGATTCCTTATGAATACTTTGTCATTATCATGTTTTAAATATTTTATTTCCACAATATTCTAATATTAAAGCGTTTTTGTTAATAGTTATTTTTAAGCAAGAAATATAAACGTTACAAAAATCTTATTTTTTTTACTTTATTTCGACGTATGGGAGAGGAAAGTCTTAGAATAGAGACTGCGTATGGGAAGAAAGTGTGAGACGCCATCTGAAAGGATCTCATACCTGTCGTAAAGATAACGGGAGGTGGTTGGATGCGGTGTGGGGAGGACCGCTTACTGTGGAAGGCATTGGGGAAGGCCTTTGTCCAGCAGTGGACTGATAGAGACTGATGATGAATGACTCTCCCGGTTTCATTAAACACATAGCTTTAAACAGGTAAACTGTATTTCATTTAAAATTTATAATCTTAAATATTCAGCGGAATACAAAAAGTTATAACTAGGTCAAAACTTGAGAGAGCAGCAACTTGAGAGAATAACGCTTGCCTCGATATAGCAGCCACTATTAAGATGCCGCTGGTGATGCAAACTAATACACTACTATTATATAGCGATATAATTATTTTGTTTTAAATTTTTTGTATTAGCTCTACTTCAAAATGTTAAAGTAATAGCTGTAGATTTCAGGGCGTATTTAGTTATCTCACCCTTCATCTAACGCAACCAAGCAAAGAATTTACGTTCGGCAGGTGACTTCTAAGAAAATTAACTAAGATCTTGAAATTATTATACGTGTGTTTGAATCGGACCTTAAAGAAAAAGGAGAAGTAAAATATAAAGAAATTAGACTTAGGATTGTTAATTCGGTCTTTAAATTACTTTCAAATTACACTGCGGTTGTAATGTTTCGATACGATAATAAAGCAAATTGGTCTTTGCTAACGTAGTAAAGGTTTGAAATTCTCCTATAATATTTAAGTTTGACATTGCTACGTCATTATTTTAAGTCTTTTACTTAAGTGTAATTTATTTGTACTGATTTGTCATATTACTTAAAAATACTTTTCTACCCTAAACGCTTATCCCTGACATAATCGTCAGCTTACATTTTAATTACATAGTTAAAATAGAACGTAGTATGTCGACTACATCATTAATTTATATATCTATATCATCGCGTCTGTCTCGATACTTAAAATAACAAAAAAAAAATTAAAAGTATTAAATATTTTTTATAATAAAAATTTTATATTTTATATAAATATATTAAAAATTTGAGTGTAAAAAAGGAGTAAAATCAAACAAACACTTATTTTATAGTTTCATTAGATATTATATAAACATTACATAATGCTCACACTTGAATATATAAAGACAATTACGAACTTTAAATGCACACAGACATATAACACAGTTATAATAAATGTTTTTGGAGTATAATTAAGCGAACTAATTTAATAAGAATGCATTCACACTGCTAAAACACCTAGAGAGAAAATTAAAAAGATTTTTTTCCTAGATAGCTCCTGCTCATTGTTCAATTACTGGAATATTGTGAAAAATTTTAATTGTTTGTGTTCACATGTTAAATTATTATTAAAATGCAAAATATACAACATGTAATCACATTAAATTAGTTATTAATAAAGTAAATCTTGTTTTAATGTTAGAATTCCCTATTTCATAATTGTTCCTTAAAATAGATTAGCTTAAAATTCGAAAAAAACCTATTTTTACGTAAATTTTATAATTTTTTTAATACCTAGATTATTAATAATAATAAAAATGAAGAAATATTATGGTTGATAATTTTGGTTGTTGATAAACAATAAAACGACAGTAAAAACTGATACCGCGTGTGGTCTAGAATAGGTCCAAGTTTCGTATCGATATAAATTTGAGCTTATTTGAAGTCCGATTTTAAATTTTAAGTAATACGTTTAAAGTCTAAGTTTCATAATGAATTCCACTGCCAGCGCCACATCAATCTGAATATTTCACATATTCAATCACTGTCATCTATGTAAGGGAACAGCTGTTCGACTTTGGCGTGGCCATTTTGTCGTCAAATCGCTTTATATTAATTTTATTGCAGTGACCTATGTTTTCAATCTATTGATATAATACATATGAGAGATAAAACCAAGTTAAAATCATAAATATGGTATCAAAAGTAAGTAGTAAGCTTAACTTGTAATAATAGAAAAGCGATTGAAAGCAATTTTTTTAAACGTGATCTATGAAAAAAAAATATGTTGATTAATAATTATTGGAAACCAACAATTATTTCATACGCTACATTCAGTATTGCTTTCGCATAGGCGTTACTCATCATCACATTTCTGCCCTTTTCTCACTTGCGTAGGATCGGCACATTATTTTACTACTCTTCCATATATCTTGGATTCTAATGTTGTCCATACTGTTACTGGTCTTGGTTACAGTTTTACGGTCGCCTGCCTGACGCCAACCTCCTCGGGAATAAATTTACAAAATAGACAAAATATGCTCCGCTTATATAAGTTTCAGTTGAATTGGTTTTATTGATTGGTTCGTTTAGGCGTTACTACTAGAAAAAAATTACAATGGTTAGTAATTATCGGAAACCATCATTAATTTTATACGCCATATATGAAGTACTGATTTCGATATAATATATGTAATACATCTAATATCAAAATCATTTTTTAAAATTATGTCACCATTATAGACATATATTAATTGTGAAGAAAGTTTTCAGGTCGTTCGTGGAATTTTTACCATACTGACAATAACTATGTATGTAATTTACTAATTTTTACCTGTAATTTAGGCAATTATTAACTGAAGTAGTTTTAAGATTTGTCACAAAGCCACTTTTGCGATCATGAATGTTAAATGTTACGGACCTTTGTTTCGTTTATTTCGTATTCATATACTGAAACTGAAACTATTTTTATGCATATATTTACTATATTGTTTCTTTTGTATAACTTCTGAATGCGAAAAATAAAACATGATATCAAATATTTTTTCTAGGATGTTAGATTAAATTGAACTGCCAATATTTTTTTTCGCTATTTCGTTGCTAAAGATTGAATTTATCTAATCAGAGTACAGTCCTTCATACAGGGATCGTGGCAGATGTTCTGCTAGCAAAGACTTCAGTTTCTCACGCGGCGACACCGGAGTGTAGCGCGCCAGAGGGAATGTACGGGTCACGCCGTCGCTCAGGGAACGAGTTACCGCAGTCAGGTCAGCGTCCTGGAAAAGATAACCGACATCAATAAGCTTACAGCAATTAAAATCGAGACGATTGATGGATGCATTGACGACAATCTATAAAAGTTTAAAATTAAGGGTGACTAACATTGAATCCATCAGTTTTTAATATTGGTGACATATTTTCTACCCATTTCCTATTGATGTTTCCTATTCTCGATTTTTAATACGTCGCAGGAGTGGTATAACTCTCCAAAACTAAATTCGTGTCAAGTAAGACAGGGTCATGACAAAAAGATTACAAAATCGATAATTACCGCACTCTTAGTGTACTTTTCAAGACTACGGAGGGCTTGTTCGAAATAATCTTCGCCGTACGCGCCCTTTTGTTCGTCGCTCAGTCTCTTCCACATGTCGCGCGCTTGTTCCAGAAGTTTCTCCTCAGATAGCCAGGCACTGCCAGTCGTGTATTCACCGGCCGCAACGACCACCTGATGTCCATAAATTAAATTTTATTTCATAAATACAAATATATACTACTGTTTTCACGTGAAATTCACCTCCCTGCCCTTTCCCCACTTGCATAGGGTCGGAACAGTATGTACTACACTTCCCTGTATCCTGGACTCTACTGCAGTCCAAACTGTTACTGGTTTTGGATATAGATTTACGGTCCGCCGCGTACCTGATGCCAACCTTCCTCGTACACAAAATTTGTCTCCGCTCCTATAAGTTCCAGTTAAATCGGCTGAAGTTGAAAATGAATAAGAATTATAAGGAATTTCGTGGTAAGGCCATGTTAAGTAATCTCTACCCTAATGTATATTTAAATACAACTTTCACTGTTATTAAATCCAGATGTAGTCATAAATCAAGAACCCGTTTAATAAAAGTCAGCGATGACGCCCCAAGTTAAAGATATTGTTAAGAAAAGATTAATGTATAAAATTTAAAATTCTTTGTAATACGAACCAAGCTGTAATAAGCTACAAATAACCGGGACTATATTAGTACCCATATGTATTTTAACTTAAGATGAAAGTTGTTACATAGCACTTAAAATTATGATAATGATTATAATATATGTATTATTCATTGGTAAAAAAATAGTGCACGTTTTTTAAAAATATCACTCCCTATTCTTGAAATTATACAGGAAAGCGAGAGGAAAGATAGTTAACTTACACATTAAAAAAAAATCTAACTTACAACATCAACACCACGCGGTTTAAGTTCGCGTCGTAGGCAAGCAGCGAGCGCGTCGAGGGCGGCCATAGAGGCGGCGTGTACACCGCGCACAGGCGCCGCCACGTGGGTCAGGATGGAGGAGGCCAGGACGACGCGGCCGCGCGCGCGACGCACCAGCGGCAGCATCACCTGCACCAGTCGCGCCGGTCCTTTTCCCAAAAATGAAAATTCATTTAAAGGATATTTAATCGAAGCACACAACACACAGGCTATTTATCCTACAGCGTGACCGCTTACGAATGGTCTGCCGAAAACCCGATCTCATTCCCCATCACCTCCCCTTGTCTTACCCATTACCACCTCATCTTTATCTATTTATTTCGTGGAATCCCCGAATTTTCTGATTTATTAGGGACCTGCAGTAACGATTCATTTTGTTTAATTCATCAGATCTACATCTAATAATATTTTTCCTTTACAAAGGCTGGCGGCGCAACTATACCTATTTTGATTGTTGTGTATGTTGAAGGTCAGCGTAGGTGGTCATATAACCATCCGGTAAGTCGCGTAAAGGGAAATGGTAAATGGTCACTTTATTAAGTAAAAAACACTACAAAAATAACACAGCAAAACACACAGTCTACTCATAGGTTTTATAGAAATTTCTGCGTATAGTGCTTAGCGTAAAGTTTTAGAATTGGAAATTTCACGAACAGTCATAAAATAAAGTGCAGATGTCTAAATTTAGGCACTTCCTGCCTAGGGCAGCCAAATTATTTATACAGACAGTAAATAGTGATAGCGATTATAGCTAAAATAGATAAATGTGTTTAGGAAACGTTAGGTTTATTTACAAGTTTACTCAGCTGTTAAATATCAAATCGTTGCCAGTAAACATCAAATGATAGATTTATTTTTGATTTCCTGCTCTTGAACTTTAAAGTTTATAGACCAACAAATATTCCAAACTACCTTTATTGAAATGGAACTATAAATTTTGGAAATAAATATCTTTTTATAGAAGGCTTTTATGTACACAATATGTTACAGTTATGTCAGCGGAATAAACCCATTGCCACTTTGATGATCAGTGAAATAAACGTTGAAGATGTCTGAACACGCGAATTATATTTAAAACTGTAAGATGAGGTCATAGATAAGAAGGAGCGATTTAGATTGACAAAGTTGAAAACTTCGTAATAAGGGTAAACGTAATAAGGGTATTCTGAACAAAATAAAAGTTTGCTTTCGGTGATTGAAATTATGAATACTTCATCTTGAAATTATAAAAGGGACTAGCAGTATTAGACAAAAAAATATAATACAAAAACGGAGACATTATCATTAACAGGACACTGAGGGTAATTAATTTGAAGCGGATGGGTGTAATACTAGCAAGACGAAATGAAGGTTTACGTGGATTGCGTAATCAAATACAATATGGATACGGATGGGTGCACTAAATCCATTATTAAGGGTAATTTGGAGGAGATAGCGATGGGAAACAATTTTTTTTCTATTTATCCTACTTCTGTCCATGAAAGGAAGGTAACGCATCCGCAACTCATAATTATATTTCAGGGTATTCATTAACATTATTTTAATTTAACTTATAATTACAGTACTCTACATGAGATTCATCACATTTTATTTTCCCTGCCTTATTCCTAATACAATTTCAAAACGTTAGAGAAAATTTGCGATGCCCTATATATATATATATATATATATA